>JAAONU010000009.1:14865671-14874062 GCA_012932295.1 Cyclina sinensis
CATCTCTGTTTATTCTCTTCACGAAATATCGCAGAAGGCGAGGAACTCAGATATGACTATAGTGTACCCACACTACCATGGAGAAAGGTAATTATTACAAGTAATCTATGCGTTTCAAATATTGAAAAGAAGTTGTCGTATTAAATAGAGGATATGTGTTTGTTTTTGTCATCGAGTGAACTCCGAACTAGATGTTTTCACGAGTGGCGAAGCGACTTGCGAAAATATATAGTTAGGAGTTCACGAGTTTAAATATAATTCATTCTTTCACTAAAAACAAACAGATGTTCTTTTTATTTCATGCATTTATTGAATTTAACGCAAATTAACGGAAGCGAGATGACGCTGACGTCCTTCCGATTTTTCCAACGCGCGCGTTTTTCTGACGTCTTAAACAAAACAACATAAAGAGTTCTCAAAAATTTCTGTAATAAAGACATAAATCCAAATAAATCTGCAATAATTTAAGTACTTTTTAATAAACCGATTCAGTTGCAATCTGTGACAATTTATAAACTCCAAAGAAGACGCCATTTAGACGTTATTAGCCGAACGGATTTATACACATTTTTCAAGTAGTTCACCTACAGTGAAATTATATTCTGATAATTTCACTGTGAAATTATCAGAATATATTTCACTAATATATTACGGTTATTCACTGGAAAGCATGAAATAAATACACCTCTTTTTTATTTTATAGTCATCTACTCCTTAATATTCATTTACTAATTAAAACATGTAAAGTAAGAATGTAGTTTTATAAAAGTACATGAGATCAGTTTATGGCAACGATGTTTGTTTGGTTTGGTTTTACGGCACACCAACACAATTTATGTTATATGACTCCGAAAATTAAAGATGATTTTGGCTAACCTCTGGTGTTACAATTTTAAAAGCAACATACCGGGTCAAAAACGGCAGAGATGAGAGATGAGTTAAAGGTGTTTAACAGAAAGTATTGCCATAATTTGCTATCTGTAGACGGCATTCCTACTATATCATCTTTTTTTTCAGAAACAACAGAAGATACAAACAAGTAAGTCGAGAATTCCTTGAAATTACTATTAAAACTGAGGCCTCGATCGTTTACTATTTACTATTGTTGTAATACTAGAAATGTAATTTTTATAAAAGGAGTTACTCTCCGACGTCTGTGTTCCGCTATATAAGATATATATACATACCAAAAGGGGAAGACTCCAACAAATTTGGGAAATTTAAAAACACGCTGGAAGCTTATGATAATATAACAGTTGTGAGGTACCTTGCCGTCGACCATTAGGTAAATATCTGGTAAATATCCAGCTGTTGTGAAACCAGAAATCTAGTTATATAAAAGTGGTTACTGCTTCACTTATATCCCTGAAGTCTGAGTTCTGCAACACTTAGTGTATGTACATATCAGAGGGGGAACACTCCAACCCATTGGGGAAATATGAACACACACCGGAAGCTAAACATATTGAAATACATGCAACTGCATTAAACTTCCACTGGTGTTAAGACAATGATGTCAGTCTCTTCTCATAGAATTTTATTTTTGAGTGATGTATTGTTAACTGAAATACAATTTTGATCATTTGTGTTTATAATCGTGTAGATAAGCAGACTTCTGATACTGGTGGGGGTAATAATGGCATGAAAGCGGACGACTCTTGGGAAACCAACGCGGCCGATTCAGAAATTTCATCCACAGATGCTTGCCACAAAAATCATACAGTACAGGGTAATATATAACATATCCGTGAACATGTATAAATCGTTTCATTATAAATGAGAATAGTTATAAATAGTGCCAGTTTCTTCTGAAATGATACAAGCGCTTCACTTAGCCAACTTTGTCGTTTTTCAGAAGATGTGCCTTTCAAACGAATTTTACTATCGGGTTACCTGTTGTAATACTAGAAATGTATATTTTATAAAAGGAGTTACTGTCCGACGTCTGTGTTCCGCTACATAAGGTATATGTACATACCAAAAGGGGAACACTCCAACCAATGTGGGAAATTTAAACATACACTGGAAACTTATGTTATAAAACAGTTGTGTGGTGACTTACTGTCGATCATTAGGTAAATATCTGGTTACTATATAGTTGTTGTGAAACCAGAAATCTATGGTCTATAAAAGGGGTTTCTGCTTTCTTTATATCCCTGAAGTCTGAGTTCAGCAACAATAAGTGTATGTACATATCAGAGGGGAACACTCCAACCAGTTGGGGAAATATGACAACACACCAGAAGCATAAGATACTGAAATACATGCAATTGTATTAAACTTTCACAGAAGTTTTCACAGAACCGAAATTCTTGCAAAAAGAGGAAGAATAGCGCCAGTTTTGCACAAACGTTCATAAACATATTGAATTGTTTACAGAGAAAAGAGAGCAGGTCATCAATCCAGAAAACAAATTCCTGTTTCCAACAAGAACAACTAGAAACCCAATTCCGGGCACAGATGTTCTTAGAGTGTATTCAGAGGAATGTGGAGCGGAGTTCCCTGAACGGCTTCGCGCCACTCAGCTAAGGAAGCATATAGCTACAATGACTCAACTATTTTATTTGACTAAAAATGAAATCGATATTTTAGCCAACTTTTTTTTAGCCGACATTAGGGTTCACAAAGAGTTCTACCGGCTACCACAGGAGACCTTTCAGGTGGCTAAGGTTTCAAAACTTCTCTTGATGATGGAGAGTGGACAATAGGAAATACGCCAGTGAATTCTCTAGATGATATTGAAGTTGACGACGAAATAGTTGAAGGTACTTTTTAACATTACAATCATGATCATTTTTCACAATTTTTGTTCAGTTATGCCATTCAATTGCACACAAATGGACTCATCCATACAAACGTTGTGGCACTTTATGATAATTGTTGTCATAATACTTGAGATAGATTTATGTATATTACACTTATAACAGATGTTTTGAATACCAAACAAAATATGATAGTTCAAACCTGATAAACTATTTTAGATGTTGACATAGACAATGACTCAGACCCTTCGGATGAAGAGATTTGTGATGGAGTTGAGGGCGACTATGAGACCGATACAATAGAAATCTACAGACGAACTCCTAAGATATCAGAAAACGCAGCAGATAACGTATAGTATTAATACCTATCACTATACAATGTACTTTTATATAGGAATATTAGTAACCTGTTTTCAGAGAAATGTATTTATTCAAATTTAATTCGAACTCTATTTCAGGAAGAAGGAAAACTAATGTGACAGTTAAAAGAAGTTGGTCAGTTCAAGAAAAAGATGCTGTGAAACGTCACCTAGAAAGATACATGATAACAGGAAAATTGCCATGTAAAGGATTTGAACCTATACTTCAAGAAAGGACATGGAAAAACATAAAAGATTTCTGCAGAAATACTATGTTAAAACAACGTGCTAAGTAGTGAAGTAAATGTCTTGAGGAACCTGAGTTATAAGTGTTGCGTTAGAAGTGTGACTGAGTGCATACTGTGACTGTCAACACTGTTTTATTGAGCTCCTGTAAACGTGATTTCTTAATCAGGATGATTTTACATAACCCCTCAGTGGCATCAGTGTTTTGGAAGAGTAATATACTTCTGCATTTGTTATTATATACCACTTTTTGTGACTGTTAACGTTGATTTACTGAATTCCTGTAAACATGATAATGATTTCTTAACCAGAATGATTTTACATGAACGTTCGGTAGCATCAGTGTTTTGGAAGAGCAAAATTTTACTGCATTTGTTTTTATATACTGTACACTGTGACTTTTAATGCTGTTTTTACTGAATTCCTGTAAACATGATTTCTTAATCAGAATGATTTTACATGAATGTTCGGTAGAATCAGTGATTTTGAAGAATAATATACTACTACGTTTGTTATAAAATACCATTATACTGTGACTTTTAATTCTGTTTTTACTGAATTCCCGTAAACATGATTACTTAATCAGAATGATTTTACATGAACATTCGGTAGCATCAGTGTTTTGGAAAAGTATTATACTACTGCATTTGTTATTATATACTGTATACTGTGACTTTTAATGCTTTTTTACTGAATTCCTGTAAACATGATTTCTTAATCAGAATGATTTTACATGAACGTTCGGTAGCATCAGTGTTTTTGAAAAGTATTATACTACTGCATTTTTTATTACATACCACTATACTGTGCTGTTAATGCTGTTTTTAATGAATTTCTGTAAACATGATTTCTTAATCAGAATGATTTAACATGAAAATTCGGTGGCATTAATATTTTCAAAGAGTAATATACTACTGCATTTGTTATTATATACCACTATACTGTGACTGTTAACATTGCTTTATTGAGGTTCTGTAAACGTGATATCTTAATTAGAATGATTTTACATAAACGTTCAGAGCCATCAGTGTTTCGGAAGAGTAATATACTGCAGCATTATTTGGTATATACCATCGTATACGGTTATTTTCAACGCTGTTTTATTGATCCCCTGTAAACATTGTTTCTTAATCAGAATGATTTGTGAACGAACTGTCAGCAATACAGTGTTTTGAAAGAGTAATATATTACTGTGACTATATGTGCTGTTTAACTAATCTTATGATTTCTTGATCAGAAAGGTTTTTACACGAACGCTCAATGACGTTTTTTTAAATGAGTAATGTACTACTGTATTTGATAGACTATACTTAAATTGTCAACTCTATTTTATTGACCTCCTGATAGCATGATTTTTTAATCAGAACATACGCTCAGTGACTTCTGTGTTTTGCTACTTCGTTTTGTAACATGTTAACTGTAATTCTATCTCAGATTTATTATTTTGGAGAAAAATGAAGGTGTAAATGTACAGTAAACATAAAATTAATGTTCACAAATGCCAAAAGAAAACGGTTGGTTGTAAACATTAAGAAACGACTGCAGTTACGCTATGTTAAGGATGTAAAATATTCAATTAATGCAATCGGATTCTGTTTCGTTTTATTCATGTCCTATCTTAAACTTTGTGCTCAGATTACATGATTGTTTCTAGATAGATTTATATCTCGCCTAAGAGGCAGAAGCTTGCAAATAGAAACTAGACTTCCCTCGCTTGACTTTCCACATACTCTAGGATGGCTGTCTATATATATCTTGCAAAACGTAATTTTTAACGAAACACATCTAACCATGCACAGGAACTTACTTAGAAATACGTTGTAGCTCAGTTAGTTGTAACACTTGTTTCCCAGTTGGAGAAACACACAGTTCCACAGTTCGTCGATACACAAGTGCCAGGTTGGTTACACATATTACCTCATTTGGTTTAAACAAAAAATATCCCGTTTTGAATGTGAACACTCGCATTGCCGAAATAACAAAGAAAGGTGAGATCCAAAGTGTTAGGTATTTTTCAAATGACCAGAATAAGAGTTGGTAAAAATATGAACACAATAGCTACAGGAATAAAGAAGTTCCCAGTTGGTAGGTTTCTGACTTACATCCACGGTTGGTAGCATTTACGTGTGTGTGTGTGTGTGTGTGTGTGCGTGTGTGTGTGTGTGTGTGTGTGTGTGATTATTCAGTTTTTAAGCTGTTTGTAAAAAAATAATATAAAAAAATCAATTATTACAGAAGTCATTATTACTATAAAAATCAATATTGTGGAAACATTCACTAGATGTACATATATTTTTATTTTCTAATTTTCTGCATGATTTGGCTAAACGCTGATAATGAAGATGTTGCTGCAATAGCATTAATTCATTACTGGAAAAAATGTCTGTGCTAAAAAAGTAAATGAATTGATAGTAAATACAGTATTATTATTTAAATAAATCTACATGAATTTATTGTACAATGAAATAATATCCATTTAATTACAGACTTTAATTTTAAATACAAATTAATTAAAGTCTTTGATTCAATCATTCAGGCACTAATTATCATGATAGGGTTGCACCTTGCACATGATAAGAAGCTAAGGAAATTTATATCTCTGGTTAAATCATTTATTTGCTTGAGTTAACTATCACCCACAGGCACTAGACACAATCAATTTAATTTACCTATATACGCATATATACTACATATTCTTTATATGTAGTATGTACGCGTATATAGGTTAGGTGCAATGAACTATTATCAGGGTTAGTACTTCATGACTTTCTTTACAGTATGTTCTGAGAGACAGCCAGTAACGTCCGTTATTAGTAGGTGATATAAGGCATATATGACATCAAACATTGGGCTCCAGCTGGTTTCAATCCCGGGACCTTCAAAGGCAAAGGCCCTACACATAGCTATAGAGACATAAATATTATGTCGTTGAGTTTTGTTAACTCTAATTAATCCTGAGATCATACTTAATTTTGGACTTGTTGCTTCGATGGCCATGGCGGTGTCAAATAGATAAATGCACTGTTATATTGCCTTTAACTCACCTGTGCAGAAAGTGTTCAAGGTGAGCTTTTGTGATCTCCTTATGTCGTGACTTACAGAGACGTGTTTTGACGCTGCATCTTTGAAATTTCAACTAGGTGTATAATTATGCATGCAGACCACCTTTGACTTTGACCTTGACATATCTTTTCTAGACATATTGATCTACTTTTTTGTTTTGAAGCTACATCCATGAAATTTGTACAATGTGTACAGTTTAGAAAGCAATTTTATTGCTGTATATGTTGACATTGTGATGCATTATCGAATTTGACATTTACTTTTAACTGCTGTTCTAATTTACTCGTGTGAGCGATATAGGACTACCTTGGTCCTCTTATTTTGATTTAATATGTATAATCATTTTCGTTATAACGCTTCTGCCAAAACACTGTTAATATACTGTGCTTCAAAGAAGTGGCATGGGTCACACTTACCAAGAATTAAAAAGTGTTTCATGTAAATAGGCAATACTCGATCCATGATATAATGCACGTGTCGTCTTATATTCTGCATCATGATGATCCGTTTAAGTACAATATCGTAGGAAAACACTCACTACATGACCCCATGTAGGTATTCAACACAATCACTGGAACAAGTTTGTATAACAGAGCTATTCCAGCTAATTAATTTGATCATTTCGTTATCAGTTCGAGATTTTAGCAGTAGATTGACTAACAACTTTGAATATTCCTTTCCCCCTGGGGTAGCCAATTAGACACTTTCCTCATCTGATTTTGTGATTTCATTAATAATCAACTGCAAAGTAAACAAAACGCACACATTATGAAATATTTTTCTTTCTGGAAGTGCATTGTTTTGTTTCGTTTTAGCAAAGATTAGATAATCATCGTTTAGCTGTCATAATAACGTTAACAAAAGTCAAAGAAATTGCACACGACATGTATGCAATTGTAACGACACCAATCTCATTAAAATCAGACTTAGTATATTGACTCATATTTCGCTAACTGATCGCAAATAGTAGAGGAGCACAAATTAGGATATGATTTTAATGAGTTTGTAAGGACACTGAAGATGGAAATGACTTTGTATTATAATGTCTATTACTTAACGGAGTAAGAAATATGTATCTTTTCACCCTGCTCTCAGTTTTTGAACTTCTGTTAAACAAACGTGCTTTGTAATACATGTAATACATTCACTGCTTCGACTCCGTCATTACACACGTAGTATATAACCTTATAGTGTACATACAATACGAGTTTTGTAAAAAGCTTGTTTATGTTTTATTCCAATATTAGCTAGATATATCTTTCTGTTAAAAATATTACTTAGAAATTACAGTTTGCTTTTATAAACAATAAATCACCTCGTAAAAACCAAGTTATCTAACACTGATCCTGATTGGCCAGACAAACGCACGTATTTTTCGGCTAGCATAATGCAGGATCATGCAAAATAATCCTGCATGATGCTGAATACTTTTTGACGCACCAAAGGACGAAAAGTCCTTTTTAAGCATGACACTGCATGATGCAGGGGTTTTGAAAATATTCTTCCAGTATGATGCAGGATTTATTTTACATGAGCCTGTATGATGCTGAAAATAATTGTCATGACCCTGTATAATGCTTAAAAATAATTGTCCTGGCCCTGCATGATGCTAAAAACTTCAGCATGATGCTGGGTCTAACAATAAAAACCCTAATGGTACGCCATAGTAAGAACTAGATTTGCATATACCTTGATGTACCGGTAAATTCAATACATTTTATTTTATTGATTAAAATATAAATCAGGTCAAGTTAATTTTTTTCACAAGTCTCCTTTGTTTTCCTGTACTTGTAGTGTATGTGGCCCTTAATTATTTTACTTCAGGCGATGTAAGTCCTTAAAAGAACATAGTTGATAGAGGACGGGGCCTGTTTTCACTTAATGACCATATGGAAATCTTTGAAATTTTAACTTTTAGAAACTGCTGGCCCAATTACAAAATTTCACAGAAATGTTTCTTA
>JAAONU010000009.1:15485761-15690330 GCA_012932295.1 Cyclina sinensis
CTCCCCCCAAAAGTGGGGGAGACATATTGTTTTTCCCCCGGTTGTCCGTCCGTCCGTCCGTCTGTCTGTCCGTCACAAAATCATGTCCGCTCTGTATCTTCCAAAGCCCTTGAAGGATTTTTATGAAACTTGGGTCAGATGTTCACCTCATCAAGGCGACGTGCAGAACCCACTTTG
This sequence comes from Cyclina sinensis, assembly GCA_012932295.1. Lineage (NCBI taxonomy): Eukaryota > Metazoa > Mollusca > Bivalvia > Venerida > Veneridae > Cyclina > Cyclina sinensis. The sequence goes on from JAAONU010000009.1 coordinate 15,485,939, forward strand.
TGGGTGTGGTGTCTCAAGGTCAAGGTCACACTTGGAGGTTAAATGTAAAATGCCACAAAATCGTGACCACTCTGTATCTTCCAAAGCCCTTGAAGGATTTCTATGAAACTTGGGTCAGATGTTCACCTCATCAAGGCGACATGCAGAAACCACTTTGCGGGTGTGGTGTCTCAAGGTCAAGGTCACACTTGGAGGTTAAATGTCAAATGCCACAAAATCTTGTCCACTCTGTATCTTCAAAAGCCCTTGAAGGATTTTTATGAAACTTGGGTCAGATGTTCACCTCATCAAGGCGACATGCAGAAACCACTTTGCAGGTGTGGTGTCTCAAGGTGAAGGTCACACTTGGAGGTTAAATGTCAAATTTTACAATCATCTGACTCAATTCTGCCTGCAGCAACTGGCTGGGGGGAGACATATGTTTTTGTTCAATCAAAAACCCATTTCTAGTTCTTCATCTTAGTTGACCAAGAAAACTAGAATTGTGTAATTTTTATTATCTAGGTTAGTGATGTATTTGGAGAGAGACAGTAGGCGACAGACCCCTAGGGACACCAAAGCTGACCCTGGAGAAATGGAGTATCTAAACAGATGTCTTGACTTGTTGATAAATTACATCACTGATGCTGTACCAAAAATAATGGGTTAGGGCTTTGATTTAAACAAATATCAGAAAGTATGCGCATTTTATATTGGAATGGTATGTTTGACACATGCCACATGAAACATCTCCAGGCTTTTGTCTCAACAAAACTATAAAGATTATACATTAAAGCTTTATAAGCTTTGCTTAAAAGTGGAGTTTAGCTTTTGGCTGAGTAGGTCAGATATAAAGTATTGGCATTTTTTGGTTCAAACTTTGTTTTGAAATTTAACCTGTTCTTTATCCTCTTACTTTGTTAGTTATATCATAAAACTATAATGATCTTAATTTATTTTTCCACAGTGGAAGTTTTGACTGCATTAGATTCTGTAGCAGGTCGTAAACATCCAAATACTGTCCAGGCAAAACAGCTGAAGAGTTACCTTCCTTTAGTCCACATTTTCCTTCACCTCGTAACCAGTCAGGTCAGTGATGTATTTGGCTGTATCAATTTTAACTTTTATATTGAAGAAAACCTGAGTCTTCAAACAAGTCAATTTTGGCTGATGTGTAGTCCTGAAGTCTGTCTAAAAAATTTTCATTGATTAATCACTGATGAATAAAAAAAATTTGTTTTGTTCAAGCAGTTTTATCAAAACGTGTATAAGGTATTTGATACAGACATATAAAAAGCAAATTTCATTTAATCAGTTCATTAACATTTATAAACAAAAGCAACACTTTTTCAACTGACTATTTCACAGATGAATGAAAAAAATTTGTTCACAATCAAAGGGGTAAGCTTTAAGGATTTATTGGCACACTCATTAATTAGCCCTGAATTATTAATTAGACATGAGTAAAAGACATTGAAAAAAAAACAACTGAATAAGGATTTTTGAGATTTTCTATAGAAGGTTCTAACAAAGGACAGATCCTGACACTTCTATGATGGAGAATGGAATGAACTCTTTACCATATATTAATGAAATACTGTAGAACTTGGTAAAAAGAGAGTTAACTGTAATAGACGCTGACTGGAGTTGGTGTGTATCTGTAATCAGTGATTTTTTTTTCATCATTTGATATCGATTCTGAAATTTTCAAATTTTGAATACAAATAGAATATAAAGAGAAGGCCTCAGAATTCATAAGAAAAAACAACAGTAGTACTTCTGATATATAAATGAGCATGTGCAATCATACAGACAGTGTAATACTATTTTAGGTGTTCCGTCCAAAGATTGTTACAGAAGAATTTGTGAGGAGTCTTGGTACATTGTTAACCCATGTTAAACGTATAGAAAATGGCGAGACAAACATTGAGGTTACAAATGGTAAGTAGAGAAATGGTAAAGTTTTACAATTTTATGATAATATTTTGATTCATATTCTCAGTACTGAGTTTTTGAATGTCATATGTTTCATAAATCATATTGTTTGATTGACACACAAGAGACACAATGTTTCTACGGATACTGTTAATAAGTGTTTTTTCTTTTCTTTTTCTTTTTTTTATTCAAAATTTAAGATACAAAAATATGGATTAAAATTTTATGTTTCAGCAGTGAAAATTGTTATAGAATGAATGAAAGATTATGAAGTTAAGTAAATAAAGGCATGACAATTAATTTTATTTAAGGTGAAACTTATTCAGCAGAATGAAACTTTTATACAAAATTTATACATAAGTTTTACATTTTCCTCTGCAGAGAAGAATAAAGGTAAAACAAATACTATTGTTTGATCCACTTTGTGAAGTATGTATTCATGCTAAGTGTAAAATTATCAGAATTTCATATATTGAATTCTTTGAAGCAGTACTTTTATTAACTTTTTTGGGAAGGGTGGAAGGGAGGGGTATTAGCTTTAAACCCAGAAAGCTCAAAACTGAACCTATTTCTGTAGAAACAAAAAAATCTCACAGTAGGGATATTTCTGAAGTTTTCTAAGTTCCATGGCAGGGCTGGGGGAAGGTGGGTTAAAATATTATGATAACATTTTTTTATCAGAAAAATTAAAAGCTGGTGCAATTCTTTATGTCAAAATATAGACAAAAAAATGCTGAGTGATATAAACAGTAGACATTTTGCTGTAGATGTGTTTAAGTGACATTTGTTTTTTATATTGCCTGTGTGATATAGAGCTTTGATACCCTTGAACCTGTACGTGTTTATAGATTTGCTTTGATTCTCTGATGCCGTATATTTAATGTAGCACTGTTTTGAGGAATATTTTCAGATCTCTTTTTATTAGTTTCAGATAGATTGTACACTTATTCTGACTGTATAAAATTTCTGCTAGCTAGACAAAGGTTGTTCTTAGAAGAAATATGTCTAGTTTAGCATCAGTGTTGATATCTGTATTAGAATTTTTTAACTTCTTCACAAAATCTAATATTGTTTTCTTTATGTAAACTGCCAAATTTAGTTTAAACTTCATAATCATATTAAGTGTCAGTGACTTTGTTCAGAAGATAGTATTGAAGTTGGTAATTTAGGTGTTATTTACCTTTTTAACTGAGCTAGCCAATGTATAGAAATATTGTTTTATTTGCATTTGCTCAAGGTCAGAGACTCAGAGTCATGAAAATCAGGTCATTAAACAAGGCCTTTATGTATTCAGTTTTAAAATCCTAATTCAGTCCAGTTTTACAAATTATGTCAAGAATCTTAGCCATTACAAATCATACAACATTCACTTTATAAATTATATCTATCTCTTTTTCAACAGAAGTGGTTAACAAGTTTATCAGCCTCAGTAGTTTTGTGTATTTAGTATACAGATTTTTTTCTTCTTTTTACTCCTTTATGCCGTTGCTTTATGCTTAATACAGAAGTAGATATCAGTGCTGCAGCTTTTTTTTTTTTAATCAAATTTTTATGCATTCATTTATCCTGCTGTCAAGTGTCTATAATTGAATAGAATATTCTCAAGTACTGCATTCTTAAATTGATGATCAGTTATTACTGTAAAAGCTCACAGAAAAAAAATATGTGTCATTTGTTGGTATCATAGGAACTTTTTAGTTCCATAATATATATATTCCACAGGTCTTTGTTTGAATTCTGATACTCTTTCTGAAAGCTGAGTGCTTGTATTGCGATACAATATTTATTTCTTTTAGAACTGGCTTCTATTATCATTATTTATTGAAGCTCCAAAGTATCTTTAAATACTTCAGATAATTTTTCATTTTCTCTAAAGCATTGGAAATGATAAGTGCCAAGGCTAATTTTGCGTATCAGCAACATTTTCTGTTTCATTGATTTTCAGCATTTTCTTGTTACCTGGACACGAAGTGCTCAAAGGTATGCTGTTGCGGAAGAGGGCTTCTGAGCTTCCATGGTCCGTGTCATCTTTATTTTCCAAGTGCAGATCATCATGTCCTTGGCACATTCCAGTTTATTGGTTTTCACAGGTTAATGACCAAATCAAGTTAAGAATTAAAAAAGAAATTTTCCATTTATAACAGTAAAAAGCAGCGATATGGTTTGTGTCATATTAGTTACTTGTATTGTTTCAGGGGTAATAACTGTGGCAGAGTTTGTGAACACTGTGATGTCAGTGGTAGAAGGAATTTCCCAGCATCCCACTCTGCTCATGGAACATGGATCTGTTGTCATGGAAACAGTGTTACCAACAATGGCTGAACTGGTTGTCAGCCAAAATGGTAGGAATAGTCTGTAGGAAGTACTTTGTTGCAGAAAAGGCAGTCATTGGTTTTTTTAACTGCGATTAAAAAAATCAAAACAAAAATCTCCAAATTCGAAGTAAAAACATAGTGTGGTCTGTGCAGGTCAGATAAACCGGTTTTTGGTATTGTTCCAAAGGAACTGTTAACAAATAAATTTTACCTAAAATGACTAATAGATCTAGTACAATAATTCAATATTCACAAATCAGCAAGAAATGGCTGAAAGTGTTATTGGTAGCCATATTTTCCATTAAATTAGAAATGCACATAATTAGAAAATAGTTATGCCATACATTGTGGAAATAGGTATCATTTTTGAATAATTTAGTTCTTAATGGCTCTTTTTAGTTATGGCAGTGCTTACATATATGTGGATATGTAAGTCATAGTACATAGCTTATTAAACAGGTTAATGAAATAAAAAGAAAATCCTAATTTGACAAATACCCCCAAAAGTGTATCATAAATGCCTTAGAAAGGTCTTTTTTTCCCGTTGTTATCAAGGTGATACCAGAGCACTTTCACTGAGCCTGTTTTCGGAGATGGCCACTGTATTCCTGACACAAGATGCCGTAATCACCACAGGCAAAGTAGACACTAAAAGATTACATGCTATCATTGGGGACAAGCTTTTTCCACAGTATGTACATTTGTAAAATAAAGTATTTATTTTAACTGGAATTTGAAGACTTTTTGTGATTATTGTATAAAGTAATACAGTTTCAGGTTGTGAAATATATCTCCTCCTTACCTACAAAATATTTAATTATATTTAAAGTAAAATTTCATAAGTACATGCAACATTTACAGAAGTGTGATCTTTGATTTATTCTGTACAGTTGTGTGTTTCCATTTCAGTCTAAAACAATTCAACATTCTAGCTACATGGGCCTTGTTATTTGGCCGAAAATTGCCACCCAATCCAATCTCTTTATTTCTGTGTTTGCCATGTTTTTTCCCTTCATATTGGCCCTGTTTGTTTGTTTTTTTTACATTTGTTCAGATATTGTCTCTCCAGTTCAGATACCTGCACAAGGTTTTAGCTATTCATAGCAATATGAGATCCAATATAGAAGTAAGGATTTAAGTATAAATCCACTGTTACGTTTCAGCTATGAGCAGATCCTGTTGGACCAAGACCCATTGCCCTATTATGGCTTGAAGTTACTTCTTGCTCTGCTAGAGTCCAATTCAGCATTTATCAAGCAGTTTCAGCAACTGGGCCTAGTGTCTGTGATATTCCAAGTTTTACTGGTAAGGCCTGTTTTTTCGTTGTTATTGATAAAACATTTGTTATGTGTAAACATTATAATGGCACCATGAAAAAGAAAAATGTGTATTGAAGCCCTGTTTTATTCGTTGTTATTAATAAAACATTTGTAATGTGTAAAGATTCAAAACCTGCTTTGTGTAATGATGAGGTTGTGGTAAAATGAAAATGGTTTAAAAAATGGAACTTATATCATGACCGCAAGATTGAATGCTGTTTTACAGTATTATGAAGTTATTCAACATCTAATCAAGTAATGATAAAGATATACTTGGATGGGTACACAGCTGGAAAAGTAACATTAGATAAACTGATAGATGATTCAAGTCTGGTCTGTTCAACTCATTGCAAGTCCAAATATTATATCTTGTTTTGTACAGAACAATGTTGAAAAATCTTTTTATTCTGTGTCTTGTATATAAGTTGTTTACAAAAATTCAGTTCATTTATCAAAGTAATAGCAAAATGTATAAATATTTCTGAAAATAAAAATACCAGAGTCTGTCGGCTGTCATTATACCATGGTTCTGTTTGTAATTCATGAATAAAATATGCCAAGCAAATATTTATGCACCAAACCTTGCAATACAGAAAAATACAGGAATTTTTTATGTACATACGCACGAATACAGAAAATTATTGCACAATCCTGTGGTACAAATGGACATCACTGACTTAATGTTAAAATTAGTTATACAATAATATACAATATTAGATGCAAATACTTTATTTATCCTCAGTGCATGTAATGAGGAGCTGGATTTGTGAAACATTGACCTGGCAGAGTAGCAGCAAATATAACTGATGTATTTTGATATGCAGAATTACCAACAACTGAAAAAAGCAGGCTTTTAGAAAATCTAGAATTTTTAAAAAATTTGAGCATACAAAACTTTGTCAAACACTAGCCTGTCAAAGTGCCATGGAATCTTAGTTTCAGATTCCTTTAGTTTTAGAAATGTTCTTTTATATCAGGATCATGAAAACCAAAAGTTCACTTTGTTAAACATTAGCTTGGTGGAGTGTTAGAAGATTTAAGTTACGTTGTATTTCAATACACAGGATCACCAAAATAATCCATTGAGTAGTGCCATGCAAAGCATTGTGGGAATACTGAACTGTCTGGTTAGTCATAAAGAAACTAACATGAAGGAACTGTATGAACAAGGTAACATTTCAACCATTTGGTGTATTTCTGTGTTATACTTGACAATGAGTCATTTTGTATTTACAGTCATATATTAAAATGGTGAACAGAATTTAGTAACAGGATTACCTCTTAATGCCTTCGAGTTTAATGAATTAATATGACAATATTTTTACTATGTATTTCATCATAGGAAATAGATTAACATTAATTTTAACTCATTTATCTTTAATGATTTTTGAAATAAGTTCACATGCTAACACAATATGCGTATGCGAGCCTGTAGTGAAATTTGTAAATTTCTGTTATGTAAATAACACGTTTTTTTCTCGGTAACTTTTTATAGCTCTTGGGTTGCATACAAGTCCTAGGTTTGTACACAAAAGTATTATTATTAAGAGTTGGCTCCATATCATGAATATGATTAAAACAATCAAATATGGTTACCTGATACAGTGTTGATGCACTCTTGTCAGAATCCATTCTATGTTCTATGTCTCTGTTTGTTAAGCTCTGAAGTGTGAAGTTAGCTCTTTCAGTCATTTAATTTTTGCTTCAGGACTTATTGACTACTTCACCACAATATTCTTTGAGGTATCAGCGGCCTGTTTTGAAGGGGAAGACAATAGTGGGGTTGACAGTAAGGTGGTGCTGTCAATGCTACAGACCCTGCTGGAAACATTACATGGTCTGTTTAAGTATGTGTCGGATTTTGTGCGCAAGGCACTTCAGGTCGGTCAACAGGTTTGTGACATTTGGAGTGATTTCCATTGCACTAAATAACTTTTCCATAGAAAGCAGCTGTCTTGATTATGTATAGTTTTTAGGAATTTGTTTTTGTCGTCATTTGTCAGTCTTTTTAGATTATAAATGTAAACATTTAATATAAGTGAGTAGCCATGTAAATAACAAAGTAATAAATGTTACAACAATCCAAATTTCACAAAGTCAAGACAACTGTTTTGATAGTGGTTGATATGTATACATGTAGTACAGCCAGATGGAGTGTGGACTTTTGTGCATTTTTTTTTCATTGCAGTCATATGTTATTTACATAATCACTGTAAAATTTACTTACCTTATTCTATAGTGCCTTGATCCATGAGAAAAATTATTTCTCCTTATAACCTTTTAACCAAATACAGCCTTAACATATCAAGAGAAAAAAAAGAGACCCTAATGTTAACCTATATTTGCTAACTTATTTTACATTTAATTATAAATATTCTCTTCTGTTCCCCACAAGTGTTTCTCTACAGTTGTCATGAAATGAACAGTGTGAGGTATATAAGGTTATGAAAACCATTAATCATTATCAGACCTTCGTAGTAACATAAGATTCCAGAGTTGATGACAAGCTTTGGATTAGGATAGATTATATGCCATAAAATTTACTTTTTGCTAGTACAATTCTAAGCAATTTCAACAGAAGCAAATTCACTGTCACAATGTCTATGACAGATAACGATGAAAGCTTCTACTATAGTAACTCCAGATTTGCTTCTGCTGTTGAGTCAGTGTGCAGTTGCAGTGGGTATCTGTCATCTTTAATGACTGTTCTAGTTTTTAGGGCTTTTATTTTACACAGTTCAAGAAACTGGTGAAAGAAGGGTGACAAACAAACTATTTATACAATTATGTTAAATTTATATATATGCCATTTTTAATTTATTAAATTAGTTTTATAGCAGCAAGAAAATATATAATTGGTTTTACTTTCTGGACTTCTGACCAGTACTGGCCCTGATAAAAGGAGGGTGTGATGTTGGCCAGATCTGCTGATTAGATTTATACTTATAAACATACCTCACAGTCCATAGACAAGCATCTATGCTGTTGCTCATCAGGTTGTATAAATAATTATGGTTTGGACCAATGTTTTCCATTAACAGGCCAAGAAGGCAGGTGGAGAGGGTGCTAGCAAGGAAACGGAGGATGCCGAACATTTACTGTTACAGAACAAATCCTTGACAGACCTCACAAGCTTACTGACTCATTTGGTAGGTCTATGTTATTTAGTACTTTTAAGATTTATTTTAATAAGTATTTGTTTGTTTTAATGTACAAGGACTTGGAAACTTGTATTTTTATCTCATTTTGGATGACTTGGAAATAACAATTCTGAATGATTTTACACAATATGCTATTTCAATTTTCATGGTGTATAGAAGCATAATATTATGTTTTTTCCATAGTATATTAACTTGTCTCTAATTTTAAAGGGAAAAAAAATTAAATTAAATTCTGTGGGCCAGCTTTAAGTCAGAGCAAGAATATCGAGTATGTATTTCCAGTGTTAATGCAGAGCACGAACAATGAATGAGTACAATGTATTTCCAATGTTAATCTTAACTCTTAGCAGGAACATTGAACGTGTATTTCCAATGTTAACTCAAAGCAGGAATATTGAACGTGCATTTCAAGTGTTAATGCAGAGCAGGAACATTGAATGTGTTTTTCTAATGTTAATGTTAACTCTTAGCAGGAACATTGAATGTGTATTTCTAATTTTATCTCATAATGTGTATGTTATATGTCCACAGTTAACACATGAGGATGGTGACATACATGATCTTGCCTGTAAATGTTTGTCGTTGTTGGTTCAGCTGTTTGGGGGTGAACATAGAGAAGCTATGAGTCCAGAAAACATGGTAAGAGTTTGTTAAATTGTCTGTTAAAATCTAGCAAAGTATAAACTTATACATGTTATATGTAAATTTTTTTATTATATTCAAACAAAGGAAGGTACTCTTGCAGGTATACTAGAGATTCATAATTCTTATTTTGGACTTTAATTTATGGTATGCATAAAGCTGTGACACAAATTTTCTCTTTTGTCACATACAAGATAGCTGACAGGTAGCTATAATTAAATACACTGAAATCTTGTTTAATGTACAGCTGCTATAATATTTAACTCATGATGAAACTTAGAACATGGGATCATTAGTAGTTGTAGTGTATGGCCACATAATACTAGAATCTTTTTGTAAAAAGTGTTCTTTGTAACAGATATATGTGGGTTTTTGCTGATAAAATGTTTTGAAGTGTTAGTTTAGTTAGTATATAATGAAATAAACTAATACTGTAAAGAAATGGTTTAAGTAGCTTATAGTTGCTTTTAGAATTGCCTCATTAAATTCACAGAAGTGATTACATCATTGATCTTGGAAGATAGTTATCAGCAAGGTTCTGAGGTTAAATGTGACATGCAACAGAAAATAATGTTAGAGCTGTTCCAGGAATAAAGGTTGTGGGGTGGGGTGGAGTGGGGGAGGGGCAGAATGCCAGTTCCAAAAAGGGGTACCAACAACACAATTCACAATTATATTTTTACATATTACAAACTCAGATTATTATTTATCCCATGTACCACCCCACCCACTGAATTTTAATATATCTGCCTTCTGCCCCCCCATACCGTTTTTCCTGGAACAGCTCTTAGTAGATAGTCCTTTTCTCAAAGGCTTTTGACATTTTTTTGTTCTTCTGAATATACATGTACATTTACACAATGTTAGTGTTATAATTTCAGGATTACTACAGCAAAGCTTTGAGAAAAGCTGATGCAAAGAAACAAAAGGTTCTCCTGCGGATTATCAAGAGGCTGGTATGGGCTTTTTTTGTTGAAAATAGACTGCTTGTTTGCATAAAATCATTTGGATCATAATTTTAAATTATCAGTTTGTCAGTCTTTTCATAATATTGTTTCCTGGTTATAAATTAATGAAATAGACCTATAAGGCCGTTGTTCAGGATTGAAGAAAGTTTGAACAGTAAAATCTTGATTGGTGTTCTAAGTGCTTTCTTTTATGGCTCAGTGGCTAAAGGTTGCTGATTTGTAAGTCAGTGTAAAATCTCACTGATTTTGAGCCAATGTATAATAATTGTGTGCAAATGCAGTGAGTTACTGCTGTCTGCATTTATGTGTTTTATTGCCACACTGGCAGTGGTTATGCGGTGACAAAATGGAGGGTTATTGGCTTCAGTTAACGACAATATTTCATCAAATTTTGTACTGTTTTGGAAAATGAACTTCAGAATGTTTAAACTTTTAACATTTTTTTTGAACTTCCAGACTTTTGTTTTCCCTTTAAACAGAAATGTATTAGACAAAGTCACTATACAGGTATTGCCACCTCTGTACATATGTATCACCAGTGACAGTTTATTACATAATCTGATGTTTGTTATACCACAATATACAAGACATAAATACTCTTCTTTTTTAAGGTGAGCACAGATAAGTCACATAGAGACTCCATGAAAAACAATGGGGAGGGACTGGCCAATACGATCACAAGTTTAGTAAAAACAGCAAGGTATATGTTGCAGAGAAGTATTATTCAGTTATTGAGTAAAAATTCTTATTTCTATAATTGTAATACATAAAAATTTATTGAATATGGACTAATTGCCTTAGTTATTGAAATAGAGTATCGTACAGATATTATAGATATAACTTGTACTTGTTATTTAGGCATACTCATAGGCTGACTTAGAGAGAAAACTTTTGTAAATTTGATTACTGGTACTCCTATACGCAGTAAAGTACATCTACAAGGTTCTAGCTTGTCTGTTTGAAGGAGAATAATTGTATGTGTATAGAAGTATATTGTATATTGAATGCCCATCATACTTTGACCATTATTTTTGGAATGGTTCAACTGTAGTTAATGTTAAGAACACCTTTGTTTAACTCATTAACTTTATAGAACTGTCGTTGTTATGGGAAAAGAATCTTTTATCATATAATTTATCTATTGGTTGGGATAAAATGCTTAAAATGGATAAAATGCTTATTTTAGATGTACATGTATTACCACTTGCCTGATTAAATGATGCTACTAGGTTAATGATACTGTTCTGTTGACATTTTATACTGTCTTGAATACATTTTATTCAACATTTGATGCATTTATCAAGGTCATAGAATTCCATTTTCATTTTACAAGAGGAACTTTTTCATTTGAAATTGAATTTATTTGAACTCCTCTTAATACCAGTAGTAACAAAAGGAAATTGTCCTTTGATTGAATTAAAAAAAAATGAAAATTAGCACTCCATGGACAACCTCTTTCAGACTGAAACATTGTTACACTGATAAATAAAGATACACCTGTGAATTAAAACCACCTGTCAGAGGATACCAGATTTATTTGTTGTTTTTTTCAGTCTGTGGTATCTATGTTCAGTGTTATGATGGTAAAATTATTTTCTGAAATTTTCACATTTCAAAATACTTTAACAGATTTTTAAAAACTTTTTCAGTTCACACGCAGATGTATCATTGTCATCTTTAGCAGCAGAAATACTCAGAATGACTGGACACCTAAAGTGACCTTGTTGTCATGGCAACTTAGGTCATATCCATAGCAACAGAAATGATCAGATTTTCTCATCTCAAACAACCTCGTGTTCATAGCATATGAAACATATGAACAACAAAGTTACCAGAATTGCCAGGTTTATCAGATGACTTTGTTTGCATAGCAACTTAGGGTATATCCATGCCAACAAAAATATTAAATGGTTGAAACATCTCATTTGATTTTAAATTTTTATAAAGGAGGTTGCTTATGGTGGCCACAGAATTTTCAAGAAAATAGTGACACTTTCTTTATTGGAACAGTACATATGAATAGCAACAGAAAGTTCACAAGTAGCAGACTATGCCAAGAGACCATTGAAGAGGAGTGCTTTGTTCTAGATAATAGAAATTATATTGAGGAAATCAATGTTGCAGTCAGTTATGATAAAACGTATAACTGAGCTGAAGTATTTCGTTTTGAATCTAATGTATTTGTTTTTGTGTTATTAAAGGTAGAAATATGAAAATGTTTTCGCTTGAAATGTGTTTTATCAAAAGTCCATTGCTGGTCACAGTTTGCCTCAAAATCACCTGAAATGCTTGATGAAACACAAGGGCCAAAGTGGTCCTATATTGCTCATCTGAAACAAAAATGCAGATATGTTCACATTGACAACTTAGGGTGGACAATCATTAAATTTAAACACCAAAGTAAAGTTGATAAGCAAAATGCCTGTGAATAGCAGCAGTGAAGCAGATGAAGTCTGTATACATCTGAATTCAGATAAACTTTTACTACATAATTCAAGTCATAATGGTATCAAATAAAACTTTACAAAGACAGTTAATGATCAAAATATATTTTTGACTTTCGTTTTCACTTTCTTTATTCTCTTGATACCTTTTATCTAATTTCGGGAGCCTACTGAAACAGACTGTATCATGTACTTTGACACTGAAATTTAAGACAAACATTCCAATATTTTTCTTGTGATTGGGTGGGAAATGTAGCCTCTAGAGTAATCAAAAGGTTTTACTATGATTAAACCTCGTTACCAATTTTATGACCAATACCAATACAGAAAAACCAGCAAGACAAATATTCTGACAAATTTTCATGATTATTGGATGAATAATGTGGCATAAAACAAGTTTTTCTAGAATTCAAACTGATGACCTAATGTTTAATTTACAAATAACTCACAGGCCCTAGAAGTCGTCAAGTGAAACATTCTGACAGTTTCGTGATAATTAGGTAGGAAATGTAGCCCCTTAATTAAGCTGATTGGTGATTTGACCTGGTGACCTAGTATTTCAACCAACATGACCCATATACGAAAAAAAAAAAAAACCTCTCTAAAAGTAATGATTGGGTGGAAAATTTGACCTCTAGAGTGTTGACATTTTGTTTTGTAGGAACTGATGTTGCAACCAAGATTTAGACTCAAAATGACCCAGGTACGAAAAGAGCTTATATGTGATCAAGCCAAACATTCAGACAAGGTTTTTGATGATGTAAGGAAAATATGGCCTCTAGAGTGTTATAAGGTTGTTCTAGGATTTGACCTGGTGACCTAGGTTTTGACCTGGTGACCTACGTTTGACGTGGTGACCTACGTTTGACCTGGTGACCTAGGTTTTAACGCAACATGATTTATATATTAACAGAGCCTTAAAGCCACCCACCAAGCCAAATATTCTGAGGAAGATTCATTATAATTGGATGAAAAATGTTGCCTCTAGAGTGTTCACAAGGTTTCTCTATGATTTGGCTTAATGACTATTTTTTGACTTGACTTGACCTATATACTAAAATAGATTAGACGACATTAAGCTTAACATTCTGGCTAAGTTTCATGATAACTGGATGGGAAATAAAACATCTGGAGTGTTAACAAGGTAAATTTGGAAAGACAGATGATGGACAACAGGCAATCGCATTAACTCACCTTTGAGCACAAAAGTGCTCAGGTGAGCTGAAAACTGATATGCTTCTTTCAAGACAAAATAGTAAAATGATTTTTTTAATGGAGAACTTCTTAGCCAGCAAAAGGACAGAAACTATTACTGCGCTTATTCCCAAAACCCAGATCAGTAGTTTTAAATTTTCGTTTGTAGTATATTAACCTTCGGTCTAAACTGGGACTGGCCAAAGTCTCTTACTGTTACATACTAGTAGATTATAAAAAAATCGTTTTGAAAATGGCCTCACAAAATGAAAAGATCACAAAGACTTGCACTTCCTGATTGTATAAAGGTATAAACAGAGCTATGAAAATCATTGGGAAGACCTTATTCTTTAGCTTTTGGCCATTTTGTTCTATAAACATGACTTACACTCTTAACTTTGTTGAAAATAAAAACTATTTGTTGTATAATGCAATTTTCATGATGCATGCCTTTGTGTCTTAGCTCTTCACAAAACTGCCTCCATATTAAATGATTGGGGTTTGGTGAGGGGAGTGTAGGACAATAGCCCTCTAGGACAATAGGACAATAGCCCACTGGACAATAGCCCACTAGGATTATAACCCATTGGTACTATAGCCCACTAGGACAATGGCCCACTTATAAACATTATTATGCATTTAATTAAGAAATTTAGTATGTAATGTGTTTAAAATATATGTATTCAGAACTCAACAGTGTAGACTTTTTATTTTAATTCTGAAATTTCTGTTTTTACTAACAGCAGATCCAGATCCAATTGATTACTTACCAGCTCAATATTTTTTGTTCATGTTTTATTTGGTAGACACAGGGTATAAATGAGTAAATTATTGAATATGAAAATTAACAGTTCGACTATAAACAGACAAAGGATTGAATTTGTATTTCAAATATATATGTAAATAAATAAGACATAAGATAATGTTCAAATTTGATTTTTGAAACCTTTTTGATAAGCAGATGGCTATTTTCCTCCATGCCAAATTTAGCAGTGGGCTATTGTCCATTGGGCTATTGTCCTAGTGAGCTATTGTCCCAGTGGGCTATTGTCCATTCCCCAGTCGAGGGACAGAGAGTGTATGGCATGCCAATTGTCCAATTATTACGTGAACATACATTTACGGTCGAAAAACTAGCAGTAACAGTTGATAAACGAGATTTTTCAAATGTAAAACCTAGTTTTTCAAATATTAACTTATATTTTCGAGCGAAATCATGGGTTAATGTCGTAAACCCTAGTTTACACTCGTAAACCATAGATAACGTTTGAATACACAAGTTTAAGGTCCAAAATATAGGTTACGTTTGTAAACTATCCTTTACGAGCATAAACCGGGGTTCACAAGCGTAACAATAAGATAGTGTCCGTAAACATAGCATAACAGTTGAAATCTGTTGTTTAATTGAAAAACCTAGTTTATTCAACATAAATATAGGTTAAAGAGCGTAATTTATAATTTATTTTGCCCCCCATCGAAAATGAGGGGGCATATAGTTTTGCAAATGTCAGTCGGTCGGTCGGTCTGTCTGTCGGGGTCAAAGGGTCAAAGGTCAAGGTCACATTGACCTTGTAGGTAGAAACGGTTTCCGACCAATAACTAAAGAACGCTTAGGCCTAAGAACTTCAAACTTGGTAGGATGATTGTCCATCACCAGTAGATGACCCCTAATGATTTTGGGGTCAAGGGGTCAAAGGTCAAGGTCACATTGACCTTGTAGGTAGAAACGGTTTCCGATCAATAACTACAGAACGCTTTGACCTAGGTTCACCAAACTTGGTATGCTGGTTGGTCTTCACAAGTAGATGACCCCTATTGATTTTGAAGTCATTAGGTCAGAGGTCAAGCTCACAGGGACCTTCATTCTTAAAATGGTTTCCGATCAATAACTAAAGAACGCTTTGACCTAGGTTCACCAAACTTGGTATGCTGGTTGGTCATCACCAGTAGATGACCCTTTTGATTTTGAGGTCATTAGGTCAAAGGTCAAGATCACAGGGACTTTCATCCTTAAAACGGTTTCAGATCAATAACTAGAGAACGCTTTGACCTAGGTTCACTAAACTTGGTATGCTGGTTGGACATCACCAGTAGATGAAACCTATTGATTTTGAGGTCATTAGGTCAAAGGTCAAGCTCATAGGGACCTTCATCCTAAAAGTGGTTTCCGATCAATAACTAGAGAAAGCTTTGACCCAGGTTCACCAAACTTTGTATTCTGGTTGGTCATCACCAGTAGATGACCCCTATTGATTTTGAGGTCATTAGGGCAAAGGTCAAGCTCACAGGCACCTTCATCCTAAAAATTGTTTCCGATCAATAACTAGAGAACGCTTTGACCTAGGTTCACCAAACTTGGTATGCTGTTTGGTGATCATTAGTAGATGACCCCCTATTGATTTTGAGGTCATTTGGTCAAAGGTCAAGCTCACAGAGACTTTCATCCTAAAAACGGTTTCTGATCAATAACTAGAGAATGCTTTGACCTAGGTTCACCAAACTTGGTATGCTGGTTGGTCATCACCAGTAGATGACCGCTATTGATTTTGAGGTCTTTAGGTCAAGGCCACAGGGACATTCATCCTAAAAACGGTTTCTGATCAATAACTAGAGAACGCTTGGCCCAACCACAAGCAATTAGGTGCTGCTGGGGGGCATTTATGTTTTACAAACATTTCTTGTCCTATATTTATGCTCGAAAACATACGATATAATTTAAAAAAACAACAGGTTTTGCGTTAACGATTGAAAAACCTGTTTTATCGATCGTAAATCCTAGATTAATGGGCATAAACATAGGTTCACATTATTTTGGACAATTGACTTCCCTTGAAATATATTTTACAGAATTTTACCAGTGTTTTCGAGCAAAAATGTAGGATAATGGTAGTGAACCATAGTTTACGGACATGAACCTAGGTTTACATTTGATAAACTAAGTTACTGAGAAAAAATATGAATTTACGAACATAAATATAGGTTTACAGTCGTAAAATAAGTGATATCAGATCTCACTATTAACATGCACACTCTTATGGCACGCCAGTTGTCCAATTATTACGTGAACCTATGTTTACGCTTGTAAAACTAGGATTTACGGTTGATAATCTTCGCGTTCACAAACATATACTGTCTCTGTTTCATCCACAGTGAGTTGCCGTGGTCTTCTCAGCAAGTTATCTCTGTAGATGGTCTTGACCTTACCATTTAAGGTCAAACTAGTTACAGTGTGCCTGTTCCAGTCAGACACATATACTGTCATGCTATCATGCTGACCGAGGGCTAGGAATACAGTCCTGCTGTCTGGACTGAGGGCTAGGAATACAGTCTTGCTGTCGTGACAGAGGGCTAGGAATACAGGCCTGCTGTCTTGACTGAGGGCTAGGAATACAGGTCTGCTGTCTAGACTGAGGGCTAGGAATACAGTCCTGCTGTCTGGACTGAGAGCTAGGAATACAGGCCTGCTGTCTGGACTGAGGGCTAGGAATACAGTCCTGCTGTCTGGACTGAGGGCTAGGAATACAGGTCTGCTGTCTGGACTGAGGGCTAGGAATACATTCTTGCTGTCTAGACTGAGGGCTAGGAATACAGGTCTGCTGTTTAGACTGAGGGCTTAAGGAATACAGTCCTGCTGTCTGGACTGAGGGCTAGGAATACAGTCTTGCTGTCTGGACTGAGGGCTAGGAATACAGGTCCTAGAAATGTAACAGCTGCCTAATTGTCTTCAGCTTTAGTGATTGTCCATGGCCTTAGAAGAAGTTTTTTTGTTTGTTTTTTTTTGCATAAAAATGATTGTTCTCTTTGATGTTTTCATAAAGAAGAGTCATTCTATTGAAATCAGACACTGTAAGTATAGTGTCAAAAAATAAATTAAAATTAAACTTCTAAAGTGTTGAAAATTTATAGATTTTTTTAGACTCTTTGCATACTTTAAGTCATGATAATTCCACTGGTACAGTTTTAACATCTTGAATAAATCATGTCAGTTGTTATATTATATGAGCCCCATTGTAATAGTTATGCATGAAATGAGATGAAGAAACGGTTTTTGATTTTGACTTTAAGTTTAACTCTATATTGTGTTTATAAACATCAAGTAAAAATCAAGTCAAGTTGAATGCACATTTCAAAGAAAAATAAGCCAGTTATAATTCCTCTAAAAAATAAACAGAAGTGCGTATTATATATATTTTTTTGTTAATTTTATCATATACATTTGTCAGTGCATAAATACAAAGGCTATTTAAATATTTATGTGGTAAATTTTTATATTCAACATGGTCTGTATTGTCAAAACAAGGGTGATCAGTGATCCCATGTGTCTCCTGATGATAGATAATTAAGCAGTTGTATTGAGAGGTGACTGGACAGTTTGTTGGCTAAAATTCTTTTTTTTATTCACGGGCCAGAACTCAGCCAAAAATCATTCAACCAAAGAACCTGTTAAATATGTGAAAGTGCTTGAGATACCAATCAATCCTGTAATATTTCATTCAAATTGCTTTAGTAGTATAAGTGAAGTAGTCCAGACAAACTTTAAAAATAAAGATCATGAAACTCTGACTAAACTCATTGAACTGGAAAATGCCGCAGATATGCATAACTAGACTTGGTACTGATCATTCTTGTAAAGTTTGGATGAAATTGCGCCAGTAGTTTCTGAGGAGTAGTCCAGACAAGTTTTGTGATGGACAGACGGACAGACAGACAGACGAATGAGAAGTGATCCATATATTTCACGGCTACTCTGTACCATGTCGCTGCTACTGTGAAGCCTGCAACACAAAATTCATTATAAGGCCAAAACGCCTTTTTTTTCATTCAAGGGCCATAACTCAGCCAAAAATCATTCGACTGAAAAACCTGTAACATATGCGCAAGTACTTGAGGTACTGATTAGTCCTGTAACATTTTTCATTTAAACTGCTATAGTAGTATAAGAGAAGTAGTCCAGCTAACTTTGAAAATTTAAATAATTAAAGGGCCATAACTCTGACAAAAATCACTGAACTGGAAAATGCCGACGATATGCTCAACTAGACTTGGTCACTGATCATTCCTGTAAAGTTAGGATGAAATCCCACCAGTAGTTTCTGAGGAGTAGTCCGGAAAAGTTTTGTGACGTACGGACACGTGTTTACGAGAGAACACTTACTGGCCTATTTTAAGTTACAATGGCATTTGTTGGGTATATTTTGTATTGTTGGGTATACCTCCAACTATCATCGCCGGAAAGTTACGGAAAAAAGTCGAGCATATCCGTTAGATCAATCAAAATGTACCTCGTATGTTCGAGAGACCAATCAGTGTGGTTTATGGAAACAAGCTGTAGCGCATGCGCATTACGCGATGTACTTTAACATTTGTAGCGAGTCCGTATTTGGTAAGTAGATTCTATATTATTCATAAAGCAACGGTTTCCAAGTGTTGGCTGTCTGAAAGTGTATGCTATGAGAACTTAAAAAACAACCAACAAAAAAAACATTGAGATTACCTTCGAAATTTTAGCATTGTGTGTCTTGGATAGATTCGAATACCGGCTGATTCGGACCCAGGCGGATTCGGACCCAGGCGGATTCGGACCCTCCTTGAATCAGCCGGGTTCCGATAGATTCTACTCAGTTCTACACTGTCAGGGCTCTACAAATTCTATAGTCCGACGTCCGGGACAACTCTAAACTTGCTCTCGGACAACTGACTGTGTACAAAAGTTTTGTCCCGGACAACTCTAATTTTTACAGTCATAAAACTCGGATAACCCACTTGAATAAACAACATTATGCAATCGATTTCTAACCTATTAGCATTCGATAAGCTCCGCCCTAATAGAGAGGTGACAGCAGTGAGCTGAAAGGTCAACCAATCACGATTCTAGTTACAATTTACTATGGATATTGATTTTGTTTGTAAATCTTTGTCGGTATTGCGTGACTTTAAAATAAGTCAAGCAAATAAATGTCTTAACAAATACATTGAATGCTTAATTCCAAAGACAAAAGGCTGAACATCAAAGCTTTGCCAATGTTAGTCTAAGCTTATAGACAACGAACTACAAAAAAATCTAGCATTTTTGTTTTAAAAATCGGGTTTATTTATAAGAAAAAAATGAAGTAGATTTAAGACAAGGTTTACAAAATGAAGGAAACCAATTCCAGCTAATATTTAGTTCATTAAATATGAAGCAGCGAGTGAAAATCTCGGAAAAATTCCGTATGTCATATATTTCCGCGACCCCGCCGTACTTTAATATTGATAGAAAACAGCGTCTTGGAGACTTTTTACAAAGCAAACTTACAACATTCAACTGAGTGATTAAAAAATATAGCGTCATGATTTTATTATAATTACAAGTTTTTCATTTTTCATTCAAAAAAATGTTCCATTTTCTCTAAGACATGAATATTTCTGTCGCATTTTACTTTAGAAAGCAGCAGTTATAATAAAAAAAAATACTTAACATCTTAAAAATGTTTGTAACTTGTTCAAATAAAATTCTTGTGAAACTGGAAACACAACCCCTAGGTAAACAGACATTCCGCCAAAAGATCACTTAATTTTGATCTCAGAATTACACTAGTTTAAAACAATAAGATGAATAACAACTAATCCACATATATTAACTGTCTGTCATTGTCTTTTTAAGTTGGACTCAATTTCTGTTGAAAAGTTTGGGGTGTTTGTTAAAGATCTATGATAGTATCTTTTTTTTTTAAATTGACTCTCTAAAATGAAAAGCCCATTTAACAAATAATGCTTATCAAAAATGTAATGCTTTTCACTCAGACGTCTGACCGTTTTTGGGACAACTCTATTTTGCCATAGTCAGTTGTCCTGGACAACTCAATCTCAAAGAAATTTGTAGAGCCCTGTCTGTCTTTTTTTTTGTTGGTCAGAAAGTCTTGTTTAATAATCTTAAACATTTTAAAGGTAACTTTTTTCGATCAGGAAAAGTTTAATTTAGTTAAAAATACTAGTAATCACCTAGTCTCACTTATTTCGCCTCTGAAGGTGAACCCATTTTACAATCTGATATTTTATTGTTGTTCACCTTCTACGTCTCACTTTGATCTGCATCTGGCTAAGCTGACTCGCCCAATCGTAGGCGATTGGGCACTTTTTATGGTTCGTTTGTCCAACAGTTTGCAGAGTTTAAGGCAAAAATGATAAAAATATGATAAAATATGATATCTTTATTCATACCTGATCCTGTAATCCAAGAAAACACACTAATACATAAGTATAGAACTGAAACACTTATTTCGTACCTGATTTATCCACCTGCATTTTATTCAAAATTTGGCAATCGGAATACTCGGTGTTCTAGGTAATAAGTTAATTAACTAGGGTAGGGTAAAGAATCTACCGAATAATATCCGCTCAGTTATATGCAGTTTAAAATTAGGCTTAAAGGTTGAACAACTAAAAAATATCAGAATTATAAAATGGGTTCAACACTTTAAGCTTAATTAATTAGGCTAGTAATCACCATAAATAACCTATTCTAAATGTGAAAGTCGATCTTTTCAATCAACTTTGCTGATTCAACTTGACAATCAAAATGGCAAGGATCACTTTCGCTTACTTGTCAAATATTGTTTTGGTATTTTTTTTCCCGATTTAGTTTCACAGTAATTGTATTTGCATGATGTTATGTTCACAAATGCTTTAAAAACCACCAAGCATTTTTTTAAAGAAGAAAAAAATCCACAAAACTATACATTTTCTTAAAGCTTACAACACAAGGATTCTAAAAATGTATAGTTTTACTATATTGAACTCTACTCAACTTGGAACAGTCCTGGCAAACAAAGTAAAAAAAACACTTGAAATTTTTAGTTTTTATTTTTAGTTTTCATGAAAAAGGTAACCTCACATCATAACTGTCTGAATCTTAGCACGTGCTGTAAATTTCTGGTGTCTAACTGTTCTCTACACTTACTTCTAATAAAATGCAGTGAAAACTTGAAGAAAATTGATCCAGTTAATGCCTGAAAATGTTCCAATGTGTGTCAGTGCATGCAAAAAAATCCCCTGAAAAAGAGAAAAAGGGTTTATTTTAGTCAAATATGCAAAGTCATGTTGATTTTTTTATATTGAAGTGATGTGTTTCGACTTATTAACCATACATTTACCATATTCTATATAAGTTTTCATTAAGTTTGACTTAAAAGTACTTTATGAGCTACAAAATCTACATAAACTTACCCCACCCACTAGCTTTCAATAAAGTAAACTTATTTGTACACAGTCTGATTTTAACATATTGAAAGGCTGGCAACTAAGTTTTAATGTTACAACTTGAAAAACAGCAATCACTGTTCTTGGTAGAGTATTATGACATCAAAACCAAAGCCAAATAACTGAACAAGAACTATTATACAATAAGTTGAATAACCTGAAAGTCTTAGTAAATATTAACTTATAATTAAGACTACCATCAACTTATTACAGGTACATGTAAATGCTCGGCAAACTCATGAAGTGCTACTGCTCATACCTACATTTATAGGCTTCAAGTAGCTGCGACTCTATCCGTGTCATTTAGTTTAGAACGATAATAGTCATTTACGCAGTGGCGGTCACGAAAGTTTTTGGGTACGAATCGACTATGCACCTTCTCTCAGAAATACTAAATACTTAATTATTACTTTGTCGGTGACACTTCATAACATCGGTTTAAATAGATGGGGGAATTATATTCTGCATCATAACAGGCATACTTGACTTCTTATTTCTACCTATCTTGGCTGACTGAAAGTGTATGCTATGAGAACTTAAAAAAAAACAACAACAAAAAAACATTAAGATTACCTTAGGAATTTTAGAGTGTGTCTTGGATAGATTCGAATTATATCTGGTATATATTTGGTATGAAGTCCATATGGGTGTAATAATTGTTTAGGTCAGTATCATTGATGGTTATGTTGTCCATTTATGTCTTAGGTCAATTGTCCATTTTATGTATGTGAAGAAGTCCATATAATTGTTAGGTATCTAGATGATATGCGATCTGACTGAAGTCGTGATCTCCCTATGGTAAGATCTGAAGATGACACATTCATGATAACCTGAAATTTCCACTTTTGTTATTTATATCCCAGCCAATGACACTGCAGCTTATGACGTGTCTCGATAGCTTACATGTACACACAGCGTGTTCAAACAAGTTACGTGTAAACTTATCTAGCATAACAATGTTTGTTATTGGAAATGGAAAATGCTTAGATATTTTGAAAAAATAATATTCTGCACAAACATTAATTTTATTATTTTGGAAGATCTTGACAAATAAATTTAACTGAGTTCAGTGACAGTTTATCCATGGCAGATAGTTGTTTGAGATCCCACCTTTATAAATAGATTTTCACAAGTTGAACATTTACTTCCAAGAAGGTGGAAGTGTTGCTCTGATTGTATGATGGATAGGTCACGAGGTGACCATCTATTGGTCGTCCTCAGATCCTGTTTAGCATAGCGATGTTTATATATGATAATCAGATTGAATGATAGGCAAAATGAAAGCATTAGATGTTTCCTAATCATGTCATTGTTACATTGACCATTAGTGGTTTGGGTACATTGTCTATTTTACATTCAGGTATGAACTCAATATGTTTGCACAGTATTAAAAATATTGTAATCATTCTTTGTTTGCTGTCAGTACGATTGTTGGTGACATTGTCAGTAGGTGTTTTGGGTATACTGTCCATTTGAATGTTTTATGCCTCTCATCCAATGTTTGGTATTTTCCACTAAAAGAAACACTATAAGTGAATAAAAATTGTTCCTACACCATATCATGTCTTGGTCTACTTTTCATGTATACATACACATATCCCACTTCTGGTAGGTGTTCATCAATGCTCCCAAATTATTAATTTAGAATTTAAACAAGTCAGTGTCAAAGTCAGTGTTAATCTTCTTTTTAAAAATAAACATGCAGAATTAATTCATAGAGCACATTTAGAGACGCTTTGCTCCTATAAAATTTAATAAAGGTATTTTCTTCTGAATAGTCTGCTGCATTTTATACAGATTGTATAAGATACAATGTACCTTGTAAAGTGCCTACCTTATTTCATTAGCACAGGTGCAAAGATGTTACCTTGTTGAATCAGTTCATGAAATATGCTATTTGGTGTGTGCATGAATATGTTTAATCTAGTTGTTATTGATGCACTGTTTTGCACATTGCCTGTATTGATATATGATTACAAGTCAAAAATCAGAGCTACATGTACATCAAAACAAAGGTACACTTGTCTTAAAAAGTATTCAGTTCTCTCTCTCTTTATGACAATCAGAACAGAAAGACAATAAAATGAATCAGTTATTAAGATAACTATTTCATGCATGTATTTTCAATGACAGTTGAAACAAGTAGGTTACCAGTCATGTTTGTGACCCTTTTTATGCTCACCGAAGGGAGAGCATATAGTCGCCGCCTTGTCTGTCCGTCCGTTTTGTCTGGAACTTGAAAACCCTTGGATATAATTTGTTTAAACTGCACACAGTGGTAGAGGGCATTGAGGCAGACTGCAGTGGCAAAGAACGATATTATCTATTTTGCCCCGTTTTCGAATTATCTCCCATTTTAGAAAAATCTTGTCCGCAGCATAACCTGAAAACACTTAGAGATAATTTGTTTTAACTGCACACAGTGGTAGAGGGCATTGAGGTGGAGTGCAGTGCCAAAGAACCATAACTCTATTTTGCCCTGTTCTTGAATTTTCTCTCATTTAAAAAAAACTTGTACGGAGCATAACTAGGAAACTATTTGAGATAATTACTGTAAACTTCACACACTGGTACTTGGCATTGAGCAGTAGTGCAGTGCGGAGGAACTGTAACCTTGTTTTGCCAGGTTTTTGAATAACCTGCCTTTTACAAAATTTTGTCTGGAGCTTAGACACTATAGCTGATAATTAGTTTAAACTTAACATAGTGGTAGATGGTAGTGAGAATGAGTGCAGGGCACATAAAGCATATCTAAATTTTCCCCCGATTTTGAATTATCACCCTTGCAGACTGAAAAAGATGTAATCGTAAACATTCACTTTACATCTTTATTTGTTTATGAAAAATAAAATGTGCCCACTTTATAACTTTGCCTGTATGTTCTTGCCTTGCACATGTCCCTTTGGCTCATGCTTCGGGGTGCATATGTCAGTTTACATGTAACCGATCGCCTTGTTTAACTTGTTCACCAAGTTGGCTGCCAGTGTATTTAAACAAACTGGTATCCATTGTCATTTGATACTGAAATAATGATATGTTTGCTCTGTTGATGACAGCTCTAGCTATTGAATCCTTCATACTTTGAATATCTCTTATAAATGATTTATAGCTTCAGGGTTCATTTATTTTCAGATGAGGACTAGACAAAAGTTGTGATGTAATGTTCTGAAGGATCTGATTGTGAAGGATCCAGATACTTTGTACATGTATGAGCAACAATGCAGAAAAAAATCTATAGGTGCGTCTGCATCTTTTATAAATTCCCAACTACATGTTTGGTCTGTAAAATTTATGGCTTATTTAATATAATCAAGTTGGCAGGAATTAGTGTTTTTTTTTTTTTTTTGTTGAAGAGAATAGTTCATAATCAGTATCATACTTGCAAATGATCTTCAAAATCATAGTCAAAGGAGTAGGAAAAATCTGAAGTTTAACAAAAATGACATGTATATTAACCAGACGAGTGTCTGCACCCACATGTAGTGCTTTTGTTTAATAGAATCATTTACCTCGATATAAACCTGTATATATCAACATACCTTGATACCTTGACAGTTTAGTTGTGTTATTAGATGAGCACAAGAATGATGGATGGTCAAGGTGGTGTAGTGGTTAAAATACTGGCCTAGTAATTCTAAGATCTGGGTTTGATTCCCAACTTGATACTTTGACAGTTTAGTTGTGTTATTAGATGAGCATTAGAATGATGGATGGTCAAGGTGGTGTAGTGGTTAGAATACTGGCCTAGTAATCTTAAGATCTGGGTTTGATTCCCAACTGTGCCCGACCAATTTTAAGTGATTCATTATTTCCAGTTTCCTTTACCTTCCAAAGACATGAAGATGACATTAAACCAAAATAGAATCCACATCACAGATACGGTTCTGCATTTTGAGGTTATTAGAGAATTGATACAGTGGAACTGAATTGTCTGATTGTTGTGTCGCCTGCTACGGAGTAGCCGCGACATATAGGGATCACTTCTCCGTCATCTATCTGTCCGTTCGTCCGTCACAAAACTTGTCCGGACTACTCCTCAGAAACTACTGGTGCGATTTCATCCAAACTTTACAGGAATGATCAGTACCAAGTCTAGTTGTGCATATTGTCGGCATTTTCCAGTCCAATGATTTTTGTAAGAGTTATGGCCCTTTTATGATTTTTATTTTTAAAGTTTGTCTGGACTACTTCTCTTATACTACTAATGCAATTTGAATGAAATTTTACAGGATTGATCAGTACCTCAAGTATTTGCACATATCTAACGGGTTTTACGGTTGAATGATTTTTGGCCGAGTTATGGCCCTTGAATGAAAAAGGCATTTTAGCCAAATAATGAATTTTGTGTTGCAGGCTTCACAGTAGCTGCAACATGCTAAAAGGTAGCCAAGACATATAGGGATCACTTCCCCATCATCTGTCTGTCCGTCCGTCCATCTGTCTGTCTGTCTGTTCGTCAGTCACTAAACTTTTCTGGACTACTCCTCAGAAACTACTGGTGTGATTTCATCCAAACTTTACAGGAATGATCAGTACCAAGTTTAGTTGTGCAAATCTTCAGCATTTTCCAGTTCAATGATTTTTGTCAGAGTTATGGCCCTTTAATGATTTTTATTTTAAAGTTTGTCCAGACTACTTCTCTTATACTACTAAAGCAATTTAAGTGAAATGTTAAAGGATTGTTCTGTACCTCAAGTACTTGCGCATATCTTACAGGTTTTTCGGTTGAATGATTTTTGGCTGAGTTATGGCCCTTGAATAAAACAATGTGTTTTAGCCTACAAACTGTCCAATCACCTCTCAATACTACTGTTTAATTGGCTATCATCAGGCGACACATGTGATCACTGATCGCCCTTGTATTTTGATGGTGTTATACCTACCCCCTTTCATATTACTTAATTTAAATAATATTTTTCAAAACATACAGATATGATTACCTTTCATTACATTTAACAGGTATTTTAAGTCTTAGTAATGAATCGTTATTACAGATTTTGGATATGACTGAGGGTGATCTTGGGAAGCTAGCCAATCACATGGACAAGGGCCAGGAATTGCCTCTTCGCAGACAGTTTTACAGGTTTGGAGAAGATATGACAGAATTAGCCAAAATAAGCAAACTTCTTTTGCTTGTTGATCAAGGAAAAATACATCAGTTTAGTGGGAGAAGTCTTGATGACATCGAGATTAATGGTAAAGTACTGTTATACTAGTTTTAAAATATATTCTGTTTAAACTAAATGACATCCTTATCATCAATAAAGTAAGATAAAGTGCAGCATGCTTTTTACTCAAATAGAAGTATGTCTCTTGTAACTTATAACAACTCCCATTACAATTCGACAAATGCTGATTGATCACATATATCTGATAAACTTTGCATTTGAATAATCCAGAACTGTGCCAACTTATTACAGCTATCATGCAGTTACATATGCAAACATTCGGATTAACAACAACACAGAGCCTCTAGGAACAACTGATAGATCAAATTCCATCTGTGTGAATAGCTTAAACTACTTCACATGTTCAACAGTAGTTGTCACTAGGTAACCAATATCTTTACTCTCTGATTGTAAAAACATGAAATATTTCCTCATTTCCACATCACTTTTCAGCTTTGCCTACATCTATTAAATCTGTTCAAACCAACTGCAACTTATGTCCATCCTCCGTACCAAAACAAATGCAGCTGTTCCACCCTTAGAATACATATTTGGGAGACATATGTCTTTGTGACAAAAAGCCCTTCTAGTTAAGACCTGTAGGTGAACCAGCATACCAGAGTAAAAACATGAAGTTAGTAGACCAGTTGTTTTGAGTTTACTCCACTAACACTAATTCTTGTCTTAGATACGGTAGTAAATGGAGGTCCCTTGTATCAGGTTGTAAAAGAACTAGGAATGTCTTTAGAATTGGATGTTTATAGTCATATATGAGAATATGGTATTTACCTTTAAAAAAACTAAAATAGATGATCTTAAACATAGTTTTTGACAGACACATTATTGCATGGGACTGTTTAATATCAGTTGTCTCAATAGAGTAAGATAAAAAGAATCTTACGAAATCTGAAGTAATTTGTTGTTTTTAACCCCATTGATGTACATTTAATTTTTTATATTCTCAATGGTGAATGAATGGGTTGCAGCTGATTGAAATTACAAAATAAACAGTGGGTTTACTTTCTTGGACCTCCTCAATTAACGCTATCAATAACCTGTAAAAATAATAATGTTAGATGGTATCAGGAAGTTCCATCATGTATGTACTGAACAGTGTAATCACGACAGGTATATCCTTCATATTGAATGCTTTTTGCATCTTAAAATTGCCCCCCCCCCCCACCTCTCTCCCCCCACTCCCAGAAAGTGACAAAACAAAGCCTGTAAGTATTACAAAATTATAATAACATTTTTCTTTTTACTCTTATAGACTTATTTGTCAAGGAAGAACATGATGGAGATGATGAAGAAGTAGTTAAAGGGAAATGCATTGAGGTTGACTGTTTACAATCCTGTGAGTATACCCGACATCACTATTCTCGCGGTATCATCTGCAGTATGTCAGTCGCGGCATATGGGCAGTGTTTACAAAGTTTGTGACCCATTTTTGTCACGCAAAGATATAACATTGAACTTGCAGTCATGATCAGTTTCTTGGAAAGTTTAAGTCCATACTCTAAAAAAATCTCATTACAGTGCATTTGTTTCAGAGACCAGTAATTTTGTGACAGTGACACAGTAAACAGTGTTCATTTAGTATTAATTTTGAAGTTGAATAACAGTTTATTTTCTTTAGCTCACCTGAAGACAATGTCCTCAAGGTGAGCTTTTGTGATGGCCCATTGTCCGTCGTCCATCATCCGTGTGTTCGTCCGTCAGTCCGTCCGTGCGTCAACAATTTCTTTAATCAACTTCTCCTCCTAAACCACTTGGCCAAATTTGTTGAAACTTTTCCTAGGATGTTCCTTGCGTGAAGCTCTACCAAATTTGTTCAAAGAATTCAATTCCATCAAGAACTCTGGTTGCTATGGCAATTGAAAGGAAAAACTTTGAAAATCTTCTTGTCTGAAACCACAAGGCCCTGAGCCTTAAGATTTAGTATATAGCATTGTCTAGTGGACCTCTATCAAATTTGTTCAAATTATGCCCCTGGGGTCAAATTTTGCCCTGCCCTGGGGGTCAATTGATTTTACATAGGCTTATGTAGTGAAACTTTAAAAATCTTCTTGTCTGAAACCACAAGGTCCTGAGCCTTAAGATTTCGTATGTAGCATTGTCTATTGGACCTCTACCAAATTTGTTCAAATTATGCCCCTGGGATCAAATTTGTCCCCACCCTGGGGGTCAACTTATTTAACATAGTGAAACTTTAAAAATCTTCTTGTCTGAAACCACAAGGCCCTGAGCCTTAAGATTTGGTACCTAGCATTGTTGTGTGGACCTCTACCAATTTTGTTCAAAGTATGTCTCTAGGGTCAAATTTGGCCCCGCCCCAGGGGTCAATGGATTTTACATAGGCTTATATAGTAAAACTTTAAAGATCTTCTTGTCTGAAACCACAAGGCCCTGAGATCTAAGATTTGGTATGTAGCATTGTCTTGTAGACCTCTACCAAGTGTCTTCAAATTATGCCCCTAGGGTCAAATTTGGCCCCGCCCCCAGGGTCAACTTATTTTACATAGGGAAATCTTTGAAAATCTTCTTGTCTGAAACCACAAGAACCTAAGCCTTAATTTTTGGTATGTAGCATTGTCTTGTGGACCTCTACCAAGTTTGTTCAAATTTTACACCCTGGGTCAAATTTGGCCCTGCCCCTGAGGTCAGTGTATTTTAAAATAAGTTTATATAGGGTAAACTTTGAAAAATCTTCTTGTATGAAACTACAAGGCCCTGAGCGTTACGATTTGGAATGTAGCAATGTCTGGAGGACATCTCTCAAGTGTGTTAGAAAAATTTCCCTTTGGTCACTATTGGCCCCTCCCGGGGGTTCACAAGTTTTAAATAGCAGTATAGAAGAAAATCTTTAAAAAAATCTTCATGTCTGAAACCACAAGGCCTAGAATTTTAGAATTTGGCATGAAATAAGCTTTATCAAGCTTTTTTGAATTATTAGAATAGGTTCAAGGTCACCAAGGCTAAAAATAGGTTTAAATACTGTGCCTCATACAGCTTTCATTTAGAGACCAATATCTTTGATATTCAGTATATAGGATCCTTGCATGGACCTCTACCCATGGGTAGGGTTTTAGGTCACTTGAACTTGGTTAAGGTCAAGGTCACCCTGGCTTATGATAGATATTTCTACTTTCTGTCATAGAGCCTTTATGTATTGACTGATATTTTACATATTTACATATTTATATTTACATTACTTACATATTTTCAATCAAAACATGAAATACTGCTTAACTGCAAACCTACAACCAAAATACTCATGTGAGCGATCTAGGGCCATCATGGCCCTCTTGTTATTCAAAAACTTTAACATTGATCAAAATTTTTTTCTTCCTTTATGGATAGTCTTCATACTTGAACACAGTAAACCTTTAGACAAGACCTTCAAGATGACCATACTTAACTTAACCTTGACTTATAAATGACCTTCACCTTCAAGGTCAAAATATTGAATTTGCTAAAATTGGCCATAACTTTATTATTATGAAGTGGATTGTCTTCATGCTTGGACACAACAACCCTTTGGACAAGATCTTTAAGTGGTCCAGACTGAACTGGACCGTGACTCATAAATGACCTTCACCTTCAAGGTCAAATCATTGAATTTTGCTAAAATAGGCAGTTAACTTTGTTGTTTATGGTTGAATTTGATTTATACTTGGCCAAAACAACACTTATGACAAAACAACATGTTGAATAACTTAAATTTGACCATGACCTAAAAATAACCTCGACCATCAAGGTCAGATGATTGAATTTTGCTTAAATTGTCATAACTTTCTTGTTTATATATTGATTTGATTCATGTTTGGACAAAACAACTTTTATGACAAGTCCGATATTATGATTATTTCAATTTTGACCTTGACCTTTAAATGGCCTTGACAGTCAAGGTCAAATTATTGAATTTTGCTACAATTTGCCATAACTTTGTTATTTCTTGTTGGAATTGATTCATGCTTGGACAAAACAACACTCAGTGATTTTTTAAGGCCTTTTTGGGGCCAAAATTGGGCCCCATTCCCCACCTAAAAAAGTATATATTTTTCCCCAAATATAGAACAGTTTTTCCCCCTAAAAAAAATTGTTTTACCAAAAAAAAAGAGTAAAAAAAATAAACTAAAGAACATCTGTTTATGTCCAGTTGAAAGACAATTATTGAATTCTACCCAACTCTGTAACAATGAAAATTGAATTGATTAGTCAGATTGTTTGAAACTTAGCTGATTTGGTTTTTGTTTCCCCAAATTTCCCCAAAACCACTATTTTTCCCCACCTGATGGGCCGCGCCACCTTTCCCAAAAATGTGAAAAAAATCACTGACACTTATGATAAAACTGACATGATTGTTGAATAACTGAAGTGTGTCCATGACCTAAATATGACCTTGACCGTCATGATCAGATGATTGAATTGAGCTATTATTGGTCATAACTTTGTTATTTATGGTTGGATTTGATTCATACTTGGAGAAAACAACACTTTTGACAAAACTGACATGTTGAATAATTCAGGTATGACCTTGACCCTAAAATGACCTTGACAGTCAAGGCCAATTATTGTATTTTGCTGAAATTGTCATAACTGTCATACCGGTTTAACTGGAGGGTACTGTAGGTTTACCCTCCGTCTGTCCATCAGTCTGTCCATCAGTCTGACCGTCCATCACAAAAACTGGATCCCATGATAATGCAAAAAGTACTGAAAGTATTTTAATGAAACTCGAAATATGGGTAGATGGCAGTCTGGAGTTTATGCACGTCTTTTTTTTTTTTTCTGCATATGATGAAAATTTTGGTTGCTATAGCAACAAATATTCTTAAAATATGGCATATATAACAATATTTGTGATAACTCAAAAATTTCTTAGAATAATTCTATGAAACATAAAATATGGATAGGTGATAGTATGGAAATAATGCACCTCTAGATTCACAACTCTAGTACCAAAATTATTAGATTTATCCCCCCTTGAACTTAGAAGTTTCATGAAAAAAATGTTGTTTTTTTTTAAACTCAAAAAGTACTGAAAATATTTTTTTGAAACATGAAGTATGGATAGGTAACAGTATTAAGATAATGCACCTCAAGGTTCACAACTCTAGCTCCAAAATTATTAGATTTATCTACCTTGAACTTAGAATTTTCATGAAAAAATGTGTTTTTTTTTTTTTGTATATAACTTCATTATTTCTTAATGTATCTACTTCAAACTTTAAATATTGGTTTCTTATCATCACCCGCATTATATGTGACAAGGTTCATAATTCTAGCACCTAAATTGTCAGAATTATCATCCTTGAACTTTGAAGTTTTTCATCCTATGTTGAAAAATTTGGTACATTTGTCTTTCCCTAAAAGCTGTATCCAGTGAAATATGGATAAATGGCAGTATGGAGAATATCCACCTCTTTTTTTTATGAACCTAAAGGAGAAACTGTCCGTCAGTTTATCAGTCATTTCCTCCGAAAACTTTACCATTGGCCATATTTTCCTTACTACTGAATGGAATTACTTCAAACTTGGCCATAACAATACCTTGGACAAGACCATTCCAATGAAGTACATTTCTGTGACCTTGACCTCTGAATGACCTTGATCTTTAAAGTTTTCTTGTCCAAAAACTATAAGTTTGGCCATAATTTCCTTATTTCTGAACAGAATTACTTCAAACTTGGTCACAACAACCCCTTCGATAAGACCTTTTCAACAACATATTTCTGTGACCTTAACCTCTAATTGACCTTGACCTATGACATTTTCTTCTTTGATGATACTTTGTACATGGATAGAGGATCATATGGAGATTATGGAGGTCTCAGACAAATTCTTTAGTCAATTTCCACATTTGGGTTGGAGTTAGGGAGATGGACATTGCGCCGGTTGGGGACTGTTGCTTTGTCTGTGACAAGCTCTTGTTTATTTACAGATTTGATTCATACTATGATAAAAGAACAAAACCATTCTATTTATTAAGGTATGACCTTGACCTTGAGATGACCTTGACAGTCAAGGATAAATTACTGAATTTTGCTTAAATTGGCCATAACTTTGTTATTTATGGTTTGATTTGATTCATACTTGGACAAAACAACACTTATGACAAAACTGACACATTGAATCATTCAAGTTTGACCTTCACTTTCAAGTTATTTTATTTGGATTAGATTCATACTTGGACTAAATGACACCTATGACAAAACCTACCTGTTAAATTATTCAGGTATGGCCTTGAACTAAAAATGACATGACTGTCAAGGTCAAATTATTGAATTTTGCTAAAATAGCCATTTGTTTGTTATTTATGGATGAATTTAATCTATGCTCGGACAAAACTACACTGAGAATAAAACAAATGTGTTGAACACTTCAAGTACTACCTTGACCTTTGAATGACCTTGACATTGCTTAAGTTTGCTATATCTTTGTTATTAATGGATGTAGTTTCTTCATTCTTGGACATAACTACCTTTTAGACAATACCTCCAAGGAAGGTTTAACTGAACTTAACTTTGACATTTAAGGTCAAATTTCTGAATGTTGCTTAAATTGGCCATAACTTTGTAATGTATGGATCAATTTGATAATTATATTTCCAAATAATGTTTCATTTGAAATCCCTGTTTGCCTTTAGAAATAGAAAAAAGTCGAGAGCGGTCCCTGTTTGTGGAGGCTCTTGTTTAGCTGTAATTTTTGTCTGGACTATTTCTCAGCAGCTATTGAATGCAATTCACTGAAACTCAATAGGAAGAGGAGGTTTGCATATTACAGACATGTTCCAGTTCTGTGATTTTTCACAAAGTTATACCCCTTTGATACTTTTTCAGCTGTAATTTTTGTCCAAACTATTCCTCAGCAACCATTGACTGGAATTCATTGAATCTCATTCGGAAGCTGCACCACCAAGAGCACGCGTGTATTTTACCGACATGTTCAGATTCAGTGATTTTTCATAGATTTATGCCCTGATGCCTTTTCATTTAGTGATTTTGTTGAAGTTTACACAATGATAGAATACAATGAGAGGATATGCATTGTGCAAGAATCATAACTCTGTCTAACTCACTTTCTGAATTATTTCCCTTTATTAAATTTAACTTATATTATTTTGTCAAAATTGTTTTGACCAGATTTATTTGCCTTATAACTTCAGAGCTACTGAAGGCATGTTTTGAAGTTAATAAATTGAAAGAATACATTGAAAGAAAATGCATTGAATAATAACAATAAGTTTTGGTTACTTTTTTAATTATTTCCCTTAATTTTTCTACCACAAACACTGGCTCTACTCTTGACCAGGTATTTGTTTCTCGAAGCATCAACCCATTCATAAGACTCACTTCGCCATACTTCTCAGATCAACTGATTATTTTGATTGGGATCAAGCTTCCGTCTGTCATGTAAAGGTACATGTCTAATATCACTTCTCTAGTATAACTACTAACATTTTATACTAACAATAGCCTTACAAACATAAATTAATGTTCAAGTATTCACTTGTGATATGGTTCTGGAACAACTTCAATTTTTGCTTAAGGTCTTTTCACTGTTGACATAATAATATGTAATAAAATAAAATAATTATTATGTCTCCCCCGCCCTCTGCGGGAGACATATTGTTTTTGCCTTGTCCGTCTGTCCCATGTCCGTCTGTCACACTTGGTTTCCGCTCAATAACTGGAGTACCATTTGACCCAGAGTCATGGTCATAGGGGCCCGAAGAGTGAAAATCCTTTCCGCACAATAACTGGAGTTCTGTTTCACCCAGAGCCCTCAAACTTCATAGGGTGATTGCCCTTATTGAGTAGAAAAACCCTATTGATTTTGGGGTCAGTATGTCAAAGGTCAAGGTCACAAGGGCCGGAATAGTGAAAACAGTTTCCGCACCTTCACTCGAGTTCTGTTCCACCCAGTGTCTTCAAACTATCGATATTGGGGTCAGTAGGTCAAGGTCACAGGGGCCTGATGAGTGAAAACTGTTACCACTCAAATACTGGAGTTTTATTTCACCTAGAACCTTCAAATTTCATAGGATGGTTGCCTTTATTGAGTGGAGGAACCCTATGAATTTCGGGGTCAGTACATCAAAGGTCAATGTCACAGGTGCCTGAAGAGTTAAAACTGTTTCCACTCAATAACTGTAGTTCTTATCTATTGAGTTATATAGGAAAAACTTTAAAATCTTCTTGTCAGAAACCTTAAGGCATAGAGCTTAGATATTTGGTGTGTCATTGTCTAGGGGACCTCTACTAAGTTTGTTCAAATCATAGCCACTGGGTCAAAATAGGCCCAGCCTTTGGGGTCACTTGTTTACATAGAGTTATATAGGGAAAGGATTTAAAAATCTTCATATAAGAAACCATAGGCTTAGAGTTAAGATATTTTGTATGTTGCATTGTTTAGAGGACCTCTACCAAGTTTGTTCAAGTCATGGACCCTAGGTCAAAACTGGCCCCGCCCCTGGGGTCACATCTTTTACATTGAGTTATATAGGAAAAACTTTAAAAATCATCTTGTCATAAACCACAAGGCCTAGAGTTAAGATATTTGGTGTGCAGCATTATTTAATAGACCTCTATCAAGTTTGTTGAAATCATGGCCCCTTGGTAAAAATAGGCCCCACCCTAGGGGTCACATGTTATACATAGAATTATATACGAAAAACTTCAAAAATCTTATTGTCAGAAACCTCAAGGCCTAGAGTTTAGATATTGTCTAGGGGACCCCTACCAAGTTTGTTAGAAAAATGTCCCTTGGGTCACTATTGGCCCCGCCTGAGGGGTCACAAGTTTTAAATAGCAGTATAGAAGAAAATCTTTAAAAAAGCTGAAACCACCAGGCCTAGAATTTTAAAATTTGGCATGAAGCAAGCTTTATCAAGCTTTTTCAATTTATTAAATTAGGTTAAAGGTCATGGAGGCTAATAATAGATGAATCTACTGTACTTCATAGAGCCTTCGTTATTGACCAATATCTTTGATATTCAGTATATAGGTTCATTGCAAGGACCTCTACCCATTGGGAGGGTTTGAGGTCACAGGTTTCAAGTCAAGGTCACCATTGCTTATAATAGATATTTCTACTTTTTGTCATAGAGCCTGTATTTATTGACTGGAATTTTACATATTTGGTTTGTAGGCACTTACTTAATTCAATTTAAAAATGAAATACTGCTTAACAGCAAACCTACAGTCAAAGTACCCAGGTGAGCGATCCAGGGTCATCATGGCCCTCTTGTTCCAACAAATTACCAAACACATAATCTGTTTGTTGAACAAAAAAACACAAAAGTCATATGCACATTAAGTAAAATACATTTGAAAGGAAAACTCAACAAAGTAATGGACAAGTTACTTGGTACACTAGTCAAGGTCACTCTTGCCAGGACATTTCCAGTGAATAACATAGCTAAGCAAAGGGATCAGAATACTTAAAAGCAAGTTTGTTTTTGCCTATAACCTGACTACTACCTGTGCTTGTCGCAAGGACTATTAAAACTGTTTCTGATATTTACTTTAAAAAAAAAGATGCTTGGACCTATGATATGAATCATCTGTATTTATTTACCATACAAAATACCTGATCTCTACTAATTTTAACCAACTAAATGCTTTATTTCAGGTCAGCTTGAACTGGATACTATCCCAGATTCAGATGAAGCGTCATCAGAGGTCAGTTTTCAATATGAGTATCCAGCTCTCAAGATTACTCAGTCAAATAGAGATGTTGAAAACTTGAAAACTGACAAGGATATAAGTGACCCTGAAGATCTTGTCGATATCTCAAGCAGCAGTGACGAAGAATACAGTGAGCAAAGTGATTATACCTCAAGCAGCAATGCTGAAGAAAGTGACTGCAAAGTGCAAGAACGTAGAAATATTAAGGGGAAACAAATTAAAAAGAGGAAAAATTTAGAACTGGAAAATATTCCCAAGAAGAGAAAACTAGCAGAAGTTGCAAAAACATTGTCTGACATGGGGGATGGGTGTTTTGTGGAGGATTCTGACATAGGGGATGGGTGTTTTGTGGAGGATTCTGATTTCAAATTGAATGGCTCTTGCACAGTCATTACTTCAGAAGAATACAGAACAATGGTAAACAAGAAGAATGTTGTCTGTGATAAGAAAAACAAACACATTTATGTTAGGAAATTGATGAAACCAAAATTTGGTCCATCTGGACAAAAGAAGAAACGTGTATGGAATCAGGTTCATTGTTGCAAGTTTTGCAGGCAGATTCGTTCTAACATTGCCAAACATCTGAAGAGGCATAGTAAGGAAGATGAGGTGAAGGAAATAGTAGAGTTGTCAGAAAGGCTTGGTCAGAAGAATAAATTGGTTCAAGCAAAGTGGGACATGCTGAGAAATGAGGGGGACGATATTAATAATAGGTTAGTTCTGAATAACGGAAGTGGTGAAATTATTTTAGGGAGGCGTAAGAATGAGGGCTCTCTAAATTTGGACCATTATGGACCTTGTCCTGAATGCCATGTTTGGATTAAACTGAATAAAGCCATGTATCAGCATCAGAAGACATGCCCTGCAGGGATTTTGGGAATTTCAGATTTTAAGGACAGAAGTGGAAAAGAATTGAGGATTCTTAGCATGTATGATTCTGGGCGACTTAAAGAACAAGCCAGCCAGGCTCTGAGGGAAGAAGTATTTACAATCATGAGAAATGATGACATTTCAAAAATTGCACAGAATGACCTTCTGATCATAGCACTAGGCAACCTTTGGCTACTTAAGAATATAGGAAACCAGCTAAAACGGAAGTATTATGCCTCGCAACGAATGAGAGATGCAGCCAGATTGCTGATCAACTTAAGACAACAAACCCATACTGAATTAACAATGTACGATTTTCTGAGGCCTGAATTGTTTGATAGTGTTGTTAAAGGAGCTTTAACAACTGCATCTGCAGACTTTGATGATCTGGAAGACCTTAAATCCCCATCAACTGCAATAAAGTTAAGATATGACATAAAATGCATGGTTGGGGGAAAGTGGGCAATGTGCTTGAAAACCAACAAGCGCCAAGAAGTCACCAAATGCGATGAGTTTCTGAAGCTCGTGCAGTTTGAATGGTGTCTACGAGTCTTCAAAGTAGCTTTCATCACATTGCAGACAAGGCTGTTGAATCAGGAAAAGACCTTACCAAGCCCAGAGGATCTAGTCAGTCTGCAAAATCATGTAAAGGCTGAGATAAAGAATATAAAGTTGGATGAGAAAAGTCCTTCTAACTTCCGCCGAGCAGTTGAACTGTGTCAGACCAGGCTACTTATATACAACAAACGAAGAGCAGCGGAAATCGAGGCCATATTGTAAGCTATCAGCATGCTATTACATTGTTTTTCTTCCCTAGTAGTTACATTTTATAGTAAGAATGTCATTGTAAGTACACTATACAGTATCCCATTTAATTGTTTTCATTCATTTGACTGTGGGGGAAAACTGGAGAGATGCTACTTAATAATATAAAAACAAATTTATTCAGTGTTATAGTGAGAATTTGTGAAATATTCAATTTTATTTTAGGATAAAGCAATACCTTAGACGACAAACTGGTGTTACAGACATTGAAAAGTCGATGAGGTCTGAGCTGTCACCATTGGAAAGATACTTGCTAGAGAACCAGGAGCTCCTGGAAACAGATGGGAAGGTATTTTAGCTGTAGCTTTAAGCCTTTAAACTCATCAAGACCGCCACCATGGTCAAGTGGTCTGAATTACTGTTTTAGAATAATCTGTAAATGTTTCTGAAGGTCTTGTATTCGAGCCTTGCTAGTTGCCATATTTTTATGATTGTGAGAAAGGTGTTACTTTTGACAAAGAAGCAAAATTTTTAATGTTCAGGAAAACCTTTAGTCATCATTATAGCTTGTTTGTTTTTGCACATTGTGATTTGTGATAAAAAAATCGTGTCTTCTTCTGTAAGGAAGGATATATTATAGTTTTTATTTCCAGCGTGGAAGTGATGTGCCTGTGATCATCCCAAAAGACATACAGACAGTTTTGGCATACATATCAGATGCCAATGTACGGCATGAATGTGGGATCCATCAGTCCAACAAATACTTGTTTCCTAACACATGTAAGATTATTGTTGTATTTCAGTGTTCAGATGGTGTCCATACGCTACTTTCTAACAGCTTTAGATTTATCAATATTTTGTTACTTTGTGCTGTGGATGATTCACTTAATCTGAATTACAGTTAATCTATAATCAGTCATTAGATGATTCTTTTTCTGCCACCACTATATTTGACATATAGGATCATTTGGTTTAAGCAGATATTTAGGTAGTTTTCAGTAATTGACTAGCAGTGACATGAACCATTTGTCTGTCTTGTTAGAACTGTTGACAGTGAGGAATAAGCTTTGTTCCTGTCACATGGCCCTCACATTTTCATGTATTGCAGCATTGGGGGCTGTCCGGGCATATTATAGTCTGAAGAAGATGTGTTGTGAAGTTCAACTGAAACAGCCTGAGCATATAACATCAGTAAATCTACGCAAATACACTGCTACAATATCACAGGTAATCACTAGTCTATTAGCACTTTGTCATCATCAGTTTACAACACACTTAAGGCATTAGTGAGTACACAAAGAACACAATTCCTGTGCTTTTTCTGTTTTAATTCACTGAAATCTTATTGGACAAGGCTAAACTATGTGTAATAGTTATTTCTCGAATTCTGGGGGAAAAAAAAACCCATTGTATTCAAGAAATTTATTACATGTCTTTTTAGAGAACAAAACTTTTGTCAGAGCTTTCTTTATATTGGCAACAAGTAACCAGTTAACCTAGTTCTCCATCAGGCTCTGTTTGCAGTTGTAGTACCATTATTTTCTATGACATTCAGTAATGCATACTTGCAGTCCTCTGCATAATTCTTTTTTCAATCATAAGATTATTCCATTGTTTTCTTTCATGGCTGCATTGTTATTTTCTTTTCAGATATTTGATCTTAGCCCAAATCAACATCAATGGCTAGTGAACCACTTAGACCAATCCTTAGATGTACACAAAGTCCATTATAGACAGACATCAGGTGTCATCGAGAGAATTGATATTTTGAAACTGATGCTCATGCAGGAGTTCAGCCTCGCGGGACAGTATGCAGGAAAAAAACTGGAAGATATTGAGCTGACTGGTATGGTGAATGACATTCTTTAAAGAAATCCTATCAAACCTCAGTTCACAACATTATTTCGAAAAAAAAGAAAACAAGAAAAAAACATACTTACATAAATAGAATGAAGCAAATAAAAAAATTAAGTAAAAAAAAGTCCTAGGACTACACTGAAATATCTTCAAATGTTTTAAAGTGCATTGACATTTTCAAAACTAATTGGAAAAGGAAACAAAACAGAAGGTGTCTTTTGACTATTATACCAGTAATCCTTTCTTGACTCCAATTTGTAGTTGAACTTATGTCGCCATATCTTGACAGAATATTTGCACCACCATTTAGGATTATCTGCATTGTTGATTTTCATGAACATTCTTCTCATTTATGTATTTTAGAATTGGTATTTGGATCAGATAGCGCTGTTGCTGTTGGTTCTCACAATGGAAAGGAAACAGAGAGCAGGAATGGTAAGTGTAAGAACTCGATCAACATATTTTGATTTATATTTTTTTTATCCTTTGGGAATTCCATATCTATTGTAATTACATCTTTACCAAACTTCAGAAGTGGTACGAAAGAACCATAGTTTTGGAACAATAACAAACAAACATTAAGAAAAGCATGTCTAAAAGAAAATTGGTTGATTGAAACAGGTATTTGTTTTGATCAAATAGAAAAACTATAGGTTAAGAAAACCATCAGATGTATTCCTCTAACATTAGAGCATAGTTATATCTTCAGTAATAATTATCTGGATACTGTTCTGAACATTTTGGCAAAAAGTAAAGTTTACAGCCATTTTAAGTAGTAAAGCTAATCTATTTTTATTCATTTCCCTCTAAAATGTATATTTAAAACTGCAAATAGTTCTTAAAGATTTTTCAAACAAATAAAAAAGAAAGGCATAATCTGACCAGACAAAAATAAGAAAGAAGTGAAAAAAAAAGTTTGCTTCCGGTAAGGTCAGAACCAAAGCCCCATGTAAACTCAGAAAGGTTTTGCATTAGGCATCTAATACCATAACATAGTTGAGTGGAAAAAGATGTATTTTTGGGTTTTGAAACATGAAGGTTATATGCAGCTCCACTTACACTTTTTGATGATGATGTGGAGCTATTGTGATAACCCTCAAGTCAGCTTTTGTGTTGGTTAAGTTTTTGATTATTGTCAACATCTTCAGTACTATATAGGGAGGCACAGTGGTGTATGGGTAGAGAATTGGATCCTAACCCAGAGGTTGTGGGTTCAAATCTCAGCAGGGGAGTTCTTTCAACTGCTAATTTTGGAGCTAGTACCCCAGGAAGAAGTCATCAAGAGTTGTTGATATTTAATAATGATATAAGTTGCAATTACTTGCAGTACAAGGAATGCAAAATAAATAATTTTAAACATAAACTATGCCTGTTTTTACAACTAGTGCATGAGACATACATATTATGAGATAATTAGGTCAAAGGTCAAGGTCACCTTGGCTATTGAAACCATTTTTCATGAATAATTTAAGGTCAAGGTCACCATTAAGACTGGAAGACTTTAGAATGCCCGGACCTAGAAACATGAATTTTCATGTTTGTTTGCCATGCCTACTATCTGACTTCTGCCTATTTTGAATTCAACTGTCAGGGTGACACTGACCATGATTACTAAAACTATTAGCAGTAAATACCTCTGGTATGCTTGAGTCTTGGGACCAGAAATTATATGAGCAAGTTTGTCCCAACTGTGACATGACCCTTCCAATTTTAAGTTTAGTAGGTGAAAGGTTAAAGTTTGGGTCAGTTGGTCAAAGGTAATCTCCAAGGGTATGGTTGTGTTTAATAAACGCATCTTGTTTAACTTAAGTTAAATGCATATTACTATCTAGCGCTGAGAAAAAAAAGACTTACTTTGTTCCATTGAAAGCCCTTTGTTGATTAAAATATTTTAACTTCAAGCTAATGAGGCTGCTCCACTTGATGGTTGCATGGATGAGGAGTTACTGCCAGACCTACAGAATGGTAAGTTTCGGAATTTTGTTTCCCCCACTTCAAGTGGACGCGAGACTAAATCCAAATTCAGTAGGCAACGGGGCAGTGTCAGCAATTGGTTTTAATTAAAAAAACATTTCTCCAATTGCTTTGAGACATTACAGGCTGATTTTGCAACCCTTCACTGATTCCTGCCACTATAGTAACCTTGCCTTCAAAGAAAATAACCCTTTTGGATTTTGTTAAGTCTTTCAAAAATTAAAAAATATGACTATTT
This sequence comes from Cyclina sinensis, assembly GCA_012932295.1. Taxonomy (NCBI): domain Eukaryota; kingdom Metazoa; phylum Mollusca; class Bivalvia; order Venerida; family Veneridae; genus Cyclina; species Cyclina sinensis. Next base: position 15,528,698 of record JAAONU010000009.1, read on the forward strand.
CTGGAGAAAAAAAAACAAAAACAAGTCACTCCAGTGGCTTTGAAACCTTGTAGGGTAGTTAAAAAAATGTGATGAGGAATGTATTGAAGAATTAAAGTTTACCCATGGTACAGGTGCATCATGTGGTGGTTTTTATTACCAGGGATTTTTGCTTCCTATTTGGGGACATGCACCAGTGGGCTAGATAAGCACTTTAGGCAACTATATATATATTTTTTTATCTGTCTATCACAAAACTTCAGAGGTCACAGGGTCAAAGGTCAACCCCCCAACCATCTGGCATGGCAATTATTTGAACGTAGTGCTTGTTTCAATTTTATAGGAATTAATGTCCACCTTTTTATTGGGTGTAAGTTATATAGTTGAGTTTTTTGGGTACAAAAGAATGAAAAAGAAAAACTTCTTTTGTTACATTTCAGAGGAAATTTTGTAACAGTCTGTTAAGAAACTGCTGTCTACATTTTATATTGCTCTCTATTAAAGCTTGAATACTGTGAAATCATTTAAATTCGAGGGCATAAAATTTCGTGGTTTGCCGGCAGAAGGCAATTTCGTGGGGTCGTAAATTCGTGGAATTCAATTGCCAGGTAAAATATAAATACGGGGCCGAAAATTCGTTGATTTCGACATTAGGTGAAAGGTAACCTTACAAACAATATCCGGCATTTGTGCTATGAAATTGTTGACACGTGCAAGTTAACGTATTTCCACCAGACCAAACAACCAAAGAGTCGTTACTATGGTAATTAACCTACCGATCGGTCTTCTCAATTAACAAGTGTCAAGTGTCAATTATACTTTGTAATATGTTGCGCATCGTTTTCATTGTTAAAATTTAAGGTGTGTAAAAACTGTCTTTATCAATTTCAAAGCTGTGAAAAACGTCGGCCTTCCGTCTGTGATAATGTAAAAATAAACATTTCATTCCGGGACTGTATAAATGCAAAAAGCATCTGCAGTATAGTGCGGTTTGACAGGCACATGACGCGACGTCACTACAATTTCTACTTTCAGTTTGGATGCACTTAGTAAACAAACAAAATACGGATACACACCTGAGAAAAAACTCATCAGTCAGTTTAGTATCCGATTCATACTTATATTTATCGTTGATTCATTGAATGAAGTACAAAAAAGCCACAGGTAAGCACACAACTTGTCTACGGACGATGTACCAACTACGAACCATGTCTTACGCCTTTAATTTTTTTGGCGCTATTGACTAATCGGGCATACTTGGACAACATTATCTTGGGCACATTTTGTTCGTCGGGACTTGATTTCGTGGGTTACCTGCACCACGAAATCCACGAAAATTAATCCCCCACTAATAATGATTTCACAGTAATATATATATAGGTGTTGAAAACTAGGATGAAATCTTTAATCTTGTTTTGCAGAAATCTTATATGACGAATTTGATTTCCGAGATGAAGAGGAAGTTGCAGGCCCATCAAAGAAATGTAACAGTGCAAGTACACGACTTAAGTGGACTGAGAAAGAGGAAGAAGAAATACAGATGTACTTCATTGAAAACTTTAAGACCCACACCACTCCTGGGCGGAAAGAATGTGAAAAAGCTATTAAGTTAAGCGAATTAAACAATGGTGTTCTTTGTAGGAGGTCATGGGAAACAGTTAAGAAGAAAGTGTGGAATGAAATAAGAAAAAAAATAAGTTGACAAGGGTATGACGATAGATTTAGACAGATATTCAAAAGTTGTTGTTACCAGTGTTAAATCAGTGTTCAAGTTATACGAAGAGATAAATTAGTGTTCTAGTTATATCTTGTTAAATCATTGTTCAAGTTATACGAAGAGTTAAATCAGTGTTCAAGTTAAGCGTTCAGTCCAAGTTGGTAAGGATTATAAAGGCTATTTAGAGTTTGTTCAATGGAAATTCCCAAAAGCCAGTTTATACACATTTGTAATTAAAAAAAAAAGTTTGCTATTACAGTATTATGTATGGTTAAATGCTTTGTGAAAATAACAGATTCATCTTCAAATTACAATTATGTATTGAATGAATGGTAGAAAAATGAGCTTTCGCTATCACCCTGAGTCCGTTGTGTGTCGTTAAGAGGCATCAAAATTAATATTTCTTCATAGCTGGTGAAACTTTGCAGATATGATCCTTGGATGATCCCTTTTCAAAGCTGTTGAAAAAATTAATTTCCACTAAAAATTCTGGCCGTCATGGCAACTGATGGTAAAAACTTAGAAAATCTTGTCAGAAATCACAAGGCCTAGGGTTAAGATATTTGGTATGCAGCATTGTCTAGTAGACCTCTTCCATGTTTGTTTAAATCATGACTCCAAGGTCGGTCCCGCCCCAGTGGTCACTTGATTTTAAATATACTTATATAGGAAAACCTTTAAAAATCTGCTTGTCAGAAACCACAAGGCCTAGAGCCTAGATACTTGGTGTACAGCATTGTGAGTAGACCTCTATCAAGTTTGTTTAAGTATTGGCTCTAACCAATGGTCACCTTGATTTTACATAGACTTACGTAGGAAAAAATTAAAATATCTTCTGGTCAGAAACCATAAGGCCTAGAGCTTAGGTATTTAGTGTGCAATTTTGTCTGGTAGACCTTTACCAAGTTTGTTCAAATCCTGGTCAATATTGGCCAAGGGTCAATTGTTTGAAATAACCTTTAGGACCTTCTATTTAAATACAATGTATATAAAATTGTTCTGAATTGCTTCTTAACAAAATAGCTAGAGCATAACATTGTTTCTTTGTATGTCAGGTGAGCGATACAGAACCCTCTTGTGTTTTCTTTCTACAGTTTGTTTAATATTATTTAGACTCTTGAATTTTTCCTGATGTGTGCAGGTTAAAGGCCACATTTTTAGTTCACCTGTCACGTAGTGACAGAGTGAGCTTTTCTGATCACCTTTTGTCCGTCGTCTGTCCGTCCGTCCGTCCGTCAGTCCGTCCGTCCGTCCACAATTAGTTTGTTAACACTCTAGTGGTCACATTTTTGCCTCAATTGTCATGAAACTTGGTCAGGATGTTTGTCTCATTAATATCTCGCACAAGTTCGAACGTGGGTTATCAGGGTTGGAAAACTAGGTCACAGAGCCCAAATATAGAAAAACCTTGTTAACACTCTAGAGGCTACTTTTTCAGTCCAAATATCCTGGAAATTCGTCAGAAAGGTTCTATCGATGATTTCTAGCTCAGGTTCAAATATGGGTCATCTGGGTTCAAAAACTAGGTCACGGAGCCCAAAAATAGAAAAATCTTGTTAACACTCTAGAGGTTACTTTTTCAGCCCAAATAATCTGAAAATTTGTCAGAAAGGTTGCTTTGACGATTTCTAGGTCAAGTTCAAATATGGGTCATCTGGGGTCAAAAACTAGGTTACAGAGCCTAAATATTGAAAAACCTTGTTAACACTCAAGAGGTAACATTTTTATACTAAATAAACTGGAAATTTGGTCAGGAAGTTTGCTTCTGTGATTTCTAGCTCAAGTTCAAGTATGGGTCATCTGGGTTCAAAAACTAGGTCACAGAGCCCAAAAATAGAAAAATCTTGTTAACACTCTAGAGGTTACATTTTCAGCCCAAATAATCAGGAAATTTGTCAGAAAGGTTGCTTTGACGATTTCTAGCTCAAGTTGGAGTATGGGTCATCTCGGGTCAAAAACTAGGTCACAGAGCCCAAATATGGAAAGACCTTGTTAACACTCTAGAGGTAACATTTTAATTCCAAATAACCTGGAAATTTGTCAGAAAGCTTAATTCTATGGTTTCTAGCTCAAGTTTGAATATTAGTCATCTGGAGTCGAAAACTAGGTCACAGAGCCCAAATATCGAAAAACTTTGTAAACACTCTTGAGGCTACATTTTCATTCCAAATGTCCTGGAAATTTGTCAGAAAGATTGTTTTGATGATTTGTAGCTTAAGTTTGGATATGGGTTTTCTGGGGTCAAAAACTAGGTCACAGAGCCTAAATATCGAAAAACCTTGTTAACACTCTACAGGGTACTTTTTCAGTCCAAATATCCTGGAAATTTGTAAGAGAGATTGTTTCGATAATTTCTAGGTCAAGTTCAAATATGGGACATCTAGGTTAAAAAACTAGGTCATAGAGTCCAAATATGGAAAAACCTTGTTAACACTCTAGAGGTAACATTTTCAGTACAAATAACCTTGAAATTTGTCAAAGGGATTGTTTCAATAATTTCTAGGTCAAGTTTGAATATGGGTCATCTGGGGTCAATTAACCAGGTAAATAGCAACTTTGTTAAAAGCAGTCATTCTCAGGTGAGCGATACAGGGCCATCATGGCCCTCTTGTTTAGCTCACCTGAGCATGAAGTGCTCATGTGAGCTATTGTGATCTCATTTCATCCATTGTCGTGCTTTAGGGCGTGAGTTCGTTAGAGCGTTAGTGCATCAACATTTTCCTTTAAACAACATCTCCTACTGAACCACTGGGCCAAAGTTGATGAAACTTGTTAGGGATGTTCCTTGTATGAAGCTCTTCCAAAGTTGTTCAAAAAAATCAATTTCATCAAGAACTCTGGTTGCTATTGCAACTGAAAGGAAAAACTTTGAAAATCTTGCCTAAAACCACAAGGCCTAGAGCTTAGATATTTGGTATGTAGCATTCTCTAGTATGCCTCTACAAAAGTTGTTCAAATTATCCCACTAGGGTCAAAACTGGCCCCGCCCCAGGGGTCTCTGGATTTAACATAGACTTGGAAAACTTTAAAAAGCTTCTTGTCAGAAACCACAAGGCCTAGAGTTTAGATATTTGGTGTGCAGCATTGTCCATTAGACCTTTACCAAGTTTGTTCAAATATATGGCTCCTGGGTAAAAAATGGCCCCGTCCCAGGGGTCACATGTTTTACATAGACTTATGTAGGAAAACTTTAGAAAATCTTCTTGTCAGAAACCACAAGGCCTAGAGTTTAGATATTTGGTGTGCAGCATTGTCCATTAGACCTTTACCAAGTTTGTTCAAATATATGGCTCCTGGGTAAAAAATGGCCCCGTCCCAGGGGTCACATGTTTTACATAGACTTATGTAGGAAAACTTTAGAAAATCTTCTTGTCAGAAACCACAAGGCCTAGAGTTTAGATATTTTTAGTGCAGCATTTTCCAGTGGACCTCTACCAAGTTTGTTCAAATCATGGCCCCGCCCCAGGGCTCACATGTTTTACATAGAGTTATATAGGAAAAACTTTAGAAAATCCTCTTGTCAGAAACCGCAAGGCCTAGAGTTTAGATATTTGGTGTACAGCATTGTCTAGTGGACCTTTACCAAGTTTGTTCAAATCATTGCTCCTGGGTCTAAAATGGCCCCGCCCCAGGGGTCACATGTTTAACATAGAGTTATATAGGAAAAACTTTAAAAAATCTTCTTGTCAGAAACTGCAAGGCCTAGAGTTTAGATATTTGGTATGAAACATTGTCTTGTGGACCCCTACTAAGTTTGTTCAAATCATAGCCACTGGGTCAAAACAGGCCCGGCCCCAGGGGTCACATATTTTACATAGACCTATATAGGAAAAGTTTAAAAAAACATCAGAAACCAAAGGCATAGAGATTAGATATTTATGTCTCCCCCCCTCTGAGGGGGACATATTGATTTTGCTTTGTCTGTCTGTTCGTCTGTCTGTGTGTCCTGTCTTTCTGTCCGTCTGTCGCACTTCATTACCGCTCAATAACTGGAGTTCTATTTCACCCAGAGCCTTCAATCGTCATAGGATGATTGCCCTTACTGAGTAGAAGAACCACATTGATTTTGGGGTCATAGGTCAAGGTCACAGGGGCCTGAGGAGTGAAAACCATTGCTGCACAATAACTGCAGTTCTGTTTCACCCAGAGCCTTCAATCGTCATAGGATGGTTGCCCTTACTGAGTAGAAGAATCCTTTTGAATTTGGGGTAATTAGGCCAAAGGTCAAGTCACAGGGGCCCCAAAGAGTGTAAACCGTTTCCGCTCAGTAACGAGTTCTATTTCACTCAGAGCCTTTAACCTTAACAGGATGATTGCCCTTACTGATTAGAAGAACAGCATTGATTTTGGGGTCAGTAGGTCAAAGGTCAAGCTCATAGGGGCCCGAGGAGTGAAAACCATTGCTGCACAATAACTGGAGTTAATTTCTCCCAGAGCCTTCAAACTTAATAGGGTGATAGCCCTTACTGAGTTGAAAAACACTATTGATCTTTGGGTCAGTAGGTCAAAGGTCAAGGTGGGCCTGAAGAGTGAAAACCGTTTCTGCTCAATAACTGGAGTTCTATTTCACCCAGAGCGTTCAGCTTTTAAAGGGTGATTGCCCTTATTGAGTAAAAGAACCCTATTGGTTTTGGGTTCAAAAGGTCAAGGTTACAGGGGCCAGAAGAGTGTAAACCCTTTCCGCTCAATAAGTGGAGTTCTATTTCACCCAGGGCCTTCAAACTACAAAGGATGATTGCCCTTACTGAGTAGAAGAATTGCATTGATTTTGGGGTCAGTAAGTCAAAGGTCAAGGTCACAGGGGCCCGAAGAGTGAAAACCGGTTCTGCACAATAACTGCAGTTCTATTTCACCCAAAGCCTTCAACCTTCATAGGGTGGTTGCCCTTATTGAGTAGAAAAACCCTGTTGGTTTTGGGGTCAGTAGGTCAAAGGTCAAGGTCACAGGGGCCCAAAGATTAAACCGTTTCTGCTTAATAAGTGGAGTTCTATATCATTCAAAGCCTTCAAATGTCATAGGGTGATTGCCCTTACTAAGTAGAAAAACCCTATTGAATTTGGGTTGAGTAGGTCAAAGGTCAAGGTCACAGAGGCCCCAAAGATTGGAAACCGTTTCTGCTCAATAACTGGAGTTCTATTTCACCCAGAGCCTTTAGTCTTAATAGGATGCTTGCCCTAACTGAGTAGAAGAACCGCATTGATTTTGGGGTCAGTAAGTCAAAGGTTAAGGTCAAAGGGGCCCGAAAGAATGAAAAAAGTTTCCTCACAATTACTGAAGTTCTATTTCACCCAGAGCCTTCAAACTTAATAGGGTGATTGCCCTTACTGAGTTAAAAAACCCTGTTGATGTTGGTGTCAGTAGGTCAAAGGTCAAGGTCAAAGGGGCCCGAAGAGTGAAACCGTTTCCACACATTGACTGCAGTTCTATTTCACCCAGAGCTTTCAACGTTCATAGGGTGATTGCCCTTATTGAGTAGAAGAACCCTATTGGTTTTGGGGTCAAAAGGTCAAGGTCACAGGGGCCAAAAGAGTGAAAACCGTTTCCACTCAATAACAGGATTACTTTTTCACCCAGAGCCTCCAAACTTCATAGGATGATTGCTTTTACAAATTAGAAGAACCATATCGTTTTTGGTGCTAGTATGTCAAAGGTCAGGGTAACAGGGACCTGTAGAGTGAAAAACTTTCTGCAGAGTAACTATAGTACCATTATACCCAGAGCCTTTAAACTTCATAGGATGATTTTCTTTACTCAGTAAAAGAACCCAGTCATTTTTGGGGTGAGTAGGTCAAAAGTCAAGGTCACAGGGACCTGTAGAGAGAAAACTATTTCTTCTCAGTAACTGGAGTATCATTACCCAAAACCTTCATACTTTATAGGGTAGTTATATTAGAAGAACCCTATTGTTTTTGGGTCTGTAGGTCAAAGGCCAGAGTCACAGGGACTTGTAGAGTAAAACTATTTCTGCTAAAAAAATTGAGTAACATTACACCAAGAGTCTTCAAACTTATTCAACCTTGCACCTATAAAAACTATATTTGTAACATGAGCAACGAGACTCAGGTGAGCGATTTAGGGCCATCGTGGCCCTCTTGTTATCTGCTCTTTACTAGAAGTTGCATCTAGGTTAACTTAAAACTTTGGTAACATATTGTAAAGAGCTGGGTTTTTGTCAATTTATAGACAAAGCTTGTTAACAGCCTACATGCTTTTAAAAAATATGTTCCTTTAAGGTATTACCTAACATGTTTTATGCAGAATTATACTGTTAATCTGCTTTTCGTTTTTCATCAAATATTTTGTTTGAAGGAAATAAAGAAATGATTGCATAAAGTTGTCAATCTCAGTCTATTTGTCAGACTCAGTGCTTGGGCATGTATCCAGTTTATAAACACTTGGTGTCATAAGGTCAAAAACTCTTGTTACTTGATGCGATTTGAGTGTATTTACTTGTTAAACAAATAATGGTTTGCTATATACCTTGAAATATATGTCTTTGGCTTGTTATTTAATAAACTGACTACACTGTTTGAACTGAAATCTTTGTAGCGGTATATTTACAGTATGAGAACAGTTTTATGTATTATAGATAAAAGTGAACATAGTCAGCAAAAGCATACTGATGTGTTCCTGTTCTAATGTATATTGTGTACTTCCATGAAAATCTGCCTTATATATTTGTCCATGAAAAATCCCCAATAAAGGTTGTTTTTTTAAGATCAACTTTAAATACCAAATAGTTGTTATAAACTACCCAACAATACACAGCCAATAAAAATTTAGACATACCTAACAAGTGGTCAATTGTAGGTATATACTTCCATCCATCCGTCTGTCTGTCCTATAAAATCTTGTCCTCGTTTCATCACCAAAACCGCTTGAGGGATTTCACTGCAACTTTGTCACCAAGCCTAGTTGTGCATATCATGAGGATTTATTTGCAGTTTTATTGGCACTTAGTCATTTTTATGCTCCCCGAAGGGAGAGCTTAAAGTCGCCACCTTGTCAATCTGTCCGTCCGTTTTGTCCAGAGCATAACTTGAAAACCTTTGGAGATAATTTATTTAAATTGCAAACAGTGGTAGAGGGCATTGAGGCGGAGTGCAGTGCCAAAGAACCATAACTATTTTGCCACGTTTTGAATTATCTCCCCTTTTAGAAAAATCTTGTCCGGAGCATAACCTGAAAACCGTTGGACATAATTTGTTAAAACTGCACACAGTGGTAGAGAGCATTGAGGCGGAGTGCAGTGCCAAAGAACCATAACTTTATTTTGCCCTGTTTTTGAATTATCTCCCCTTTTAGAAAAGTCAAAATCTTGTCCGGTGCATAACCTGAAAACCCTTGGACATAAATTGTTAAAACTGCACACAGTGGTAGAGGGCATTGAGGCGGACTGCAGTGCCAAAGAACCATAACTTTATTTTGCCCTGTTTTTGAATTATCTCCCCTTTTAGAAAAATCAAAATCTTGTCCTGTGCATAACCTAAAAAGCCTTGGACATAATTTGTTAAAACTGCACACAGTGGTAGAGGGCATTGAGGCGGACTGCAGTGCCAAAGAACCATAACTTTATTTTGCCCCGTTTTTGAATTATGTCCCCGTTTAGAAAAATCTTGTCTGGAGCATAAACTGAAAACCCTTGGACATAATTTGTTTAAACGGCACACAGTGGTAGAGGGCATTTAGGCAAACTGCAGTGCCAAAGAACCATAACTCTATTTGCCCCGTTTTTTAATTTTCTCCCCTTTTAGAAAAACCTTGCCCAGAGCATAACCTGAAAACCTTTTGAGATTTGTACGGAGCTTAACTAGAAAACTATATGAGATAATTTCTTTAAACCTCTCACACTGGTACATAGCATTGAGCAGTAGTGCAGTGCGGTGGAACTCTAACCTTGTTTTGCCAGGTTTTTGAATAACCTGCCTTTTAGAAAATGTTGTCTGGAGCTTTACTTAGACATTATAGCTGATAATTAGTTTAATCTTAACATAGTGGTAGATGGCAGCTAGAATGAGTGCAGGGCACATAAAGCATATCTAAATTGACCCCCAGTTTTTAATTATCTCCCTTGCAGACTGAAAAAGATATAATCGGTAAACATTCACTTTACATCTTTATTTGTTTCTGAAAAATAAAATGTGTTCACTTTATGACTTTGCCTGTATGTTCTTGCCTTGCACATGTCCCTTTGGCTCCTGCTTCGGGGAGAATATGTCGGTTTTACTGATCGCCTTGTTTACTCTAACTTCTATATTAAAGTCTTGTCAACGCTTCATCTCCAAAACCGCTTGGAGGATTTCATTGAAACTTCACAACGTTTGTTACCAGGGCTCATTATGCATATCATAAGGAGTTTCTGCTTGGATTATTTTTGGAAGAGTTATGTTCACAATAGCACATTTGACAAAACTTTTTACTGTATCTGCTCTTGACAACGGTCCAGGGTGTGCGACGTCATTTAGCAACTACTGATCATGCTCGGGCGGTGCAGATGATCGAAAATGGATTTAGGCAACGTAAGGTGGCCACCGGTCTTGACGTTTCTCGTAGCGTTGTTGCCAGGTTGTGAAGCCGTTATCAGGAGACTGAAGAATACACAAGAAGACCTGGGCAAGGTCGTCACCGCATTACAACACCTCGTCAGGACCGATATCTGAGAACTTTGGCCCTTTAGTTTACTGCTACTGGCATTGAAATTGACTTCCGGCAAGCGACAGGGGTTCGTGTGTCCACTCAGACTGTCCGAAATCGTCTTCATGAATATGGTTTGGATGTCCAAAGACCTGCCAGAGGACCTATCTTGACCGTAGCTCACCGGAGAGCTCGCTTAGAGTTTGCCCGGGAACACGTCATTTGGCAACTGCGCCACTGGCGATCTGTGCTCTTCGCAGACGAGAGCCGCTACCATGTTTTGACCTGTGAGAGGCATGTTAGGGTGTGGCGTCGCCGAGTAGAGAGGTACGCGGAATGTAACATTATTCCATATGACAGGTTTGGCGGTGGGTCAGTTATAGTGTGGGCAGGGATATCCATTGACGGGCGCACAGACCTTTATGTGATTCAAGAAGGTAGTCTGACAGCCCTTTGATATCGAGACGAGCTCCTAGAACCAATTGTTAGGCCATATGCTGGTGCAATAGGTGAAACTTTTCGTTTAGTGCAAGATAGTGGTCGAACACACACTGCAGGAATCGTCCGGAACTTCTTTGATGATAAAGGTATTGAGGTCATAGACTGGCAAGCGAGGTCTCCCGATCTTAACCCTATAGAACATAGCTGGGACATGCTTTCTCGTAGACTTTCTTCGCGTCCGATCCCTGTGCAGAACGTCCGTGAGCTTTCTCATGCTCTTGTAGCAGAATGGGATGCCATACCGCAGGATATAATCAGACGTGTCATCATGAGCATGCCCAGACGATGCAGAGAGTGCCTAAATGCCCGAGGAGTTAAACTCATTACTGACACAAACTATGAAACGTTTTCAGGCCTGAATCTGCATTTAGAGACATTGGTTGTTCTCCTGTAAGACCACCATTTCAAAGTTAATTTGATAGTGTTCATATCCTGGACACTGTCTCTGCTAGGAATGTGTCTGTTGGCGATGGAAATGCCGATTTGTTTTTGTAAAAAAAAGATTTTGTTATTTCTGTAAAAGATATTCATACATCAACTCAACGCGTGTGGTATTTTATAGATTATATTGGCGCTCCTATAATTAATTTGAGCAGTATAATTTGAATATCAGTAGGGGTTGGGACTTAAACAATATTGTTCGTATTCAAGGCCAAACTCACAGCTTTCTATTTCATTGAATAATTATGTCTTCAACCTTCATACACGAATTTGAAATAGAAAAAAATTACTTTACCAAAAAATTTAAAAAATGCGAAGTTAAAATCAAAAGTTAATGAAATATATCAAACATCGCGTTAATTTCATATTCTACCTGCCTCTTGCAGGTGTCTACCTGTCAGTATATTAGTCCACCGTTTAAAATCGTTCTCGTTAAGATTTACCGTATGACTTATCATATTTTTATAGACAAGATATGACAGTTTATTTGGTATCTCACCACTTTCGTTTTTTAGAAAACGCGACCAAATGAGACGATCCTTTCTTCAATATCTACAGATAATAGCATGCAACCCGTTTCACCGTATATGAAATAATTTGCCGTCGAGCGTTTTAGTTTAAGTATGTGTTTTAGGAATTTTAGTTGTACTCGTTATATGGCATCTAGGTTTCCAAACCCCCCAGATTTCGGAACCATATAGTAAAATGGGTTTTACAGTTTTATTAAAAAGATCAATTTGTAAATGAATTGGCAGGTTTAACTTATTTGAATTTCTTATTAAACTATACATAGATTTAGTAGCCTGATCTGCAATATGAGTTTTACTTTTTTGCAAATGAACCACTTCTATTGAAATATATTCCAAGGTATATATACTCGTTAACAACTTCAATTGGCTCGTTTTTAAAAGTGAAATTATATCTTTGTTGTCTTCCTTTTGTAAATACAACAATCTTTGTTTTAGAAGTGTTAACTTAAGTTTCCATACGTCGCAATATCGTTCATATGTATTTAGAGCTTGCAGCCTCAGTCGTTTAACAGTATCATCTGCATATAATAAGACGAAAATTTGTAAAAGATTGTATAACTCATTTATATTTTGGTGATTGTGAAGCAAAATTCCGCTTGCGTTACTATTATTTGGAAAGAAATCTTTAAGATCATTTAAATACATTGAAAACAAGGAAAATTCAAATGGACTTGAGTCCATTTGAGTGTACGGTTTTTCACTGTATTTTTAAGGAACCTTAATCTACAGCACTCTATTTTGTTTGCGTATGCCAATAAAAGAAATTTAATATATATCTTTAAATTGAAGACCTGTCTGTTCAGACATATTATAACTTAGGTAATGTACATTTTTTTAAGAAGAACAACAACTCTTGATGTTAATGGTGGTAATTATGATACTGAAACTTTGTTTGTTTTGTTAAGTAACAAAATAACATGACTTTTATGGAATAACATGCTTGAACAGAATAACAAACATGCTTGAATAGAATAACAAATATACTTGTTATATCAATTATGATAATAAACTATGACCATCCTTTGATTACTTTGATATAATTCAACATAAAGACCAGGTGAGACACAGTCACTGTCGATCAAAGTACGACCGGAAACCTGACAGAATATTTAACATTAAACATAAACATTGTATCATTTTACATCATCCGAAGTCTCTTTAAATTCATATTTTGAAAATATAAGCTGATTTTGAATTTTTGCTTTTAAAAAAGAAAACTAAACTAATTTATACCTGTCGTTTCAGCATTTTTCAGCATTTTTCTAGCAGCTTAGATGCACTAAGTTAAACCATTTACAAACAAAAAAGTAAACAGTTTTGACAATTATTTTTTAAATATGTAAAAAATGAGTTTACAGACTTTTTAAATGACATAAAAAATTAAACTGTTTGATGAAAAATGACTTTGTTACTGTAATTACAAAATTACTATGTTTTGCATTTTTATCAACCACCATATTTTTGCCAACCTTAAAAAAATTACCTGTATCTCTTATCAGTTACTTGTTACTATTAATAGATTTCAAAACAATAGCATTCAATGTTCCTAAACACTATTACCAGACAGTCACGTGATTCTCTCCGAGGATTTCCGGAATAACACAACTTCGCAAATTGATTCAACAGGTAGCACATCGTAAAAATACGTAATGCTTCGGCAATAATCGGATCTTCTAACAGCCAATCAAAACATAGAATTACATAATACTGGATAACACTAACCCCGCTCCAATTGTACATATAGGAATATAATACTGGCAATTTTCCGTACAGAAAATAGGGGAGATAAATTTTCCCCCTGGCGGACACCGACATTACATGAGAAAAAATTCGATAGTTGGGAGTTTACCTGAACACATGATTTAATTCCATTGTACATATTTGTGATAACTTGCAAGCATTTTCCTTGTATATTAGCATTAATTAACTTCTCCCATAGGCCATTCCTCCAAACGGTATCAAATGCTTGCTTTAAATCAATAAATGAGCAAAAAAATTCCCATTAATATTAAAATATTTAATATTATGATGTAAAATAAAAAGATTACCGAAAGTTGAATATCCTTTTCTAAATCCAGCTTGAGTATTATTAAGTATATCATTCGTTTCTACATAGTCAGTGATTCTCTTGTTTAATATGCTTGTAAAAACTGTTCCTAAGCAACTTAATTATGTAATGGGCCTGTAGTTTTCCGGCTTTTTAATATCACCCTTATTTTTATAGACAGGATTAATAATTCCAACAGTCTGGGATAACACCCGTATCAAATACAACATTAAATAGTTTTACATAAATATTTTTCATCAACGGCAAAGATGCCTTAATCTGCTCATTTATTATTTTATCAAAACCACCAGCTTTGTTATTTTTAAGATTACTGATCGCTTTCATAACCTCTCCAACATCAACAGGAACATTAAGTATATTATTATTATGATTATTATTATTATCATCGTCATCATTATCATGGTTGTTGTTGAAAATATTATTATTGTTATTGTTGTTGTTAAAAATATTATTATTATTATTATTATTATTATTATCATCATCATCATCATCATCATCATCAATACCGTTTTCACCTTCACTAAAATTAACTCTTTTATGACGGGAATCAAACAAAGTTGTTTATTTAAATGATTTAACATGCGGTACTTTTTACTATTAATGAGTAGCGATTTAAAGACATAAACGCATTCTCTTCCTGACTGTCGAGCGATCTAGTGGATGGTATTTCTGAACAGGAATACCTTTTGTGAGTTCATACATCAGCAAAACCTCTTCAATTGATGCAACAGAATTTTTTGCATATATTACAATCCTAGTAACCCCCACACAGATAATTTCCCGCGTTTCTCTCAAGTATTATTTAGGATTTGTTTACGTGGGAAAATGCATGTGATTAATGATGACGATCCCGTATTTCACGAACAGTACAATCCTCGATGTGGTTAACCGGTTAACCGTTCGGAAGATCAAACAATTAACCGGTTACAAAATCCAGGATAATTGCCATCCCTAATTTACACCAGTTTCATTTCAAAGGCACATTTTGGGGGCATATGTCAATTTCCATTGACAGCTCTTGTTTGTATATGAATACAGCTTCCAGTTTAAGCTTAGAGTGTCAACACAATTTTCATATCCTATTGACTTACAAAAGTTCTGTTTTATTGGCCATCTCTGGATCTAAATTAGATAATCAACAATCCTTTTATCCATTATGGCTATATTTTGTTTGCATGCTTGCAGTATGTAAGTAATTAAATTGTTTGATTTTCAGTACTTTCTACACATATTGAAATAATTATAGGCTGAGTGTATACATGTTGTATGTTTCTGATACAACAGAATAAAAAAAAGTATAATTGAATATCCACTCTAGTTAGCTGGCTATTCATTTAAAGTTTCAGTTTATTCATGTAAATTAAATATTTAGAAAGATTCTGCTACCACATCAAGATTAACTATGAACTCCCATCTTGGAAAATGCTGTTGTTAATATATTTTTAATCTCTTATCATTACTTGATTATATTTTGACTAATCATTATACAATGTAGTCATTGTCAATGTTTGTTATATTGAAATTAGCAGACCTTTTCACAAAAAGATCTTACGATTTATCTTAAGATTTTGACTTAGGATAATCGTAAGTGACAGCTTAAGTCATTTTCACAAAATCAGTCGTAAGTTGAATTTTTTATCTTATTCTTATTCAAGATAAAAACTTATGATACATTTTACTGGTAAATGTAACATTTCACACTTACGAACTGGTAACAACAATCTTTAGGTTAAGACAGATTCTACACTTAAGATTTTCTTACGATTTTTGTGAAAAGGATATTTATCATAAGATTTCTCTTACGAAAAAAATTGTCGTAAGATTTTTTGTGAAAAGGTCTGCAGATCTTAGTTATTATGTGAATGTAAAATGTTGGTTAATATCTTACACAAACAGGAACACTAATATTGTGTAGCTGTAACAAATGTTATTGATTAATAGACATCAAAAACAGAACTTTCTTCAGTCAAACAAAGAAGCGAAGGTGGCTTCTTTTATGCAACCAACATGATTTTGCATCTATAATGGTTTGACCGATGCTTTATTGCTTGTCAAGTGTAAGACGGGAATATATTGTATTCTTACTGTGGTTAAATTGAAGTGGAACTATCAGTCACAACCGAAGTCAGTAAACCTACATCATAAGAAAGTTATTTTAAAGCCCAGTTAGTCAACATAGTTAACTTGTCACTCTGTGAGAGAACTAAATTATCCAGCTACAGCTATGACAAAGTGAAACATAAGATTGACTTACTAAAGAGTACACCTTTTCAAACAGATCCACCGGCCGTATCTCACCACTAATCATCCAATGGTTGAAGTTAGTAAGAACACAGAACAATTTTTAGACACTGGAATTATTAGAACCTCAAAAGATTGTCCACACGGTTCAACTCTTGAAAATTGTGGTCATTTTTGCCCGTGACAACTGCCGAATAGTTCAGAATTTTAGTACTTTAGACTGGGCATTATCTCAGCCTTTGTAACAAACTTCTGTAAAAGGAAAAGGCCGGCCAACAAGAACTGTCCTGATTTTTTAAGGATCAGTTAAAAAGCCACAGACAAAATTCATTCTTCTATACACATCTTTTTTTCATTGATAGTTTAGCATTTGCATGATAAAATATGATGAAATACGTTACGCTTTACATTTAGCTGCAAGATTTTTCATTTTACACTGTCAATATATTTTCATTAAGATATCTTCAATTTACACTATGCCTGAGAAAAAAAAATCTATTACGTTTATTAAAAATATAATATCAGAGTATTTACAATCATTGTTTCAAAGCAGATAATCAACCAACTGAAAAGTAAGAAGCAACTTCAAATATTAAAGGTCATGTGACATATGACTATAGCAACTTTGTCTATTCAAAATAAACATAATTCACTGATTTAAATGGTTTATTTACAAAATTATAAAAATATTGCTTTTGATAAGAGAAAAAAGAAAAAAAAAACGTTTTTGGTGATCGGCTGTTTCCGTTTTGACATCGGTAGTTTCCGTAGCAATTTTTGGCTGTGACGTAGATTTATCCCTACTGTACGAGGCAGTAGTGCAGAATTACACTGCTCATAACGTATCCGTTTTTAAATGCAAAAATAACACTAAACCACAAGTGCAAGAAACACTGTGAATAAAGCTACACATATAAAAATAACATGCTATGTCCTACAACCAAAGGCATGATAAGATTCTTTGCAATACAAATAATAATATTAACAAAATTAAATGTTTAAAGAACACAAAAACGGTATCACAAAAATAACTGTCACACACACATAACAGTTTATGGATAAATAGCTAATAATGGTTTTGCTTTGAAATTTATTATGACTTAAGACAAACTTAATTTTTAGACTTGTCTTCTGAGTTGATAAATCCATAGAAGACAAAACTGAAACAACAAACATAACAACAAACATGACAAAGAAACAAACTGTTGAATTAGTTTGAATTAGTTCTTTGATGTTTAAATTAAACATTAATAAGTTCAACTTCAAACAATTAATATGTTATTTAAAATTCCCACTGTGCGTTTACATAATTATAATTACATTTTTTAAAATTGAAAACATTCATTCAAACATTTTAAATACGTTAACTGAATACTGTCTATATAATCAAACCTTTTTTTAATTCACAGGTTTAAAAGAAGCCTTTAAAAGATTTAATACAAATTATTAGTTTTACCTGGTAAATCAGTCAGTGGTCAATAGAGTAGACAGTTTGGTCAATGGTGTTTGGTCAACAGAACAGACACACCCAACGACCTGTTCTATTATTCAAGAATTTTCCTTTGTATTTTTTTTCGTCCCTTATTCTCGAAATCTGTAAGAAACAGGCGACGTTGATTTGTCATTGTTGTTTATATCGCTTATTCAAATTTGAACACGTGACATTGACGGCTTGTTTTACGGAAAGCGAACTGATGGCCGGCGGGTCAAATAATTTGATAATTTTATCCTTTTGTATCTCGAACACATCTTGCCATCAGCGAAAAGTAATCATGCAGATTGAAAGTTGATAATGTTTTTAAACGTACTATACTTCTTATAATTTTTATTTTCTATGACGATTTTGGGCAGTATTATAACTTTAAGGGTGTAAACAAGGTATTCCTTTCATTTGACATGATGACCTAGTTTCTGATCCTACATGACCCAGTTTCAAACTTGACCAAGATTAAAAGAATCTTACACTGGCTGCCGGTACAGACCGGAATAGGCCGAGTTACCGCTAAACAGTTACCCGAGAACCAGATATTCCCGTCTATAACGTTTGATTTTTTTACTTGCATATTAAATGTGTGATATTTCTTATGGGAATTACGAAAATCTAATATTTGTATTTGGCATTTTTTCCTATAGTAGCGTATGAATTTACAACTTCATTCATAACGACGAAATGACGTTATCCAAAGACGCTATTCATAAATAAAATGCAACGAAATGACGCCATTTCAAAGCATGCGACTTGTCTTACACGGGAGGTGTAAGATGAGTTTTTCTAGCACAGGTGTGAACAATACAAAATCCTGTCTGATATGCAAGAAGTTCTTAAAAACAAACATTCTTAGCAAAACTCATCAGACTTGATTAAAATGTGGTCTCAAGAGTGTTAACAAGGTTTTCCTATGATTAAGCCTGGTGACCTAGTTTTTGAACCTACATGACCCGTCTTTAAAATATACCGATATATCACCGAGGTAAACATTTTGAGCAACTTTATTAATACTTGATTTTAAATGTGGTCAACTGAGTGTTTACAAGGTTTTCCTTTCTTATCCTACATGACCAAGTTTCGAACTTGACTGAGATAACATCAACGCAAACATTCTTACCCTTATTCATTAAAGCTTAATTTGAAGTGTGGTCTCCAGAGTTATGTCTCCGCTCAAAAATGGGGTAGACATATTGTTTTCCCCCGGTTGTCTGTCTGTCCGGCCGTCCGTCTGTCTGTCCGGCCGTCTGTCCGTCACAAAATCGTGTCCGCTCTGTATCTTCCAAAGCCCTTGAAGGATTTTTATTAAACTTGGGTCAGATGTTCACCTCATCAAGGCGACGTGCAGAACCCACTTTGCGGGTGTGGTGTCTCAAGGTCAAGGTCACACTTGGAGGTTAAATGTCAAATGCCACAAAATCGTGTCCGCTCTGTATCTTCAAAAGCTACCAACATTGAATGTATTGCCACCATCATTGTCTATCTTTAGTGTGTATCGGCCTCCAGACTTTCCACTTAATAAGTTTCTCAAAGACCTTCAAAAGTTGTTGAGCAGCATAACAACTTCAACAGTAGTAGTTGCTGGAGATTTTAATGTAAATACTTTGGAACTGTCAAATGTTCAACTCAATCAAGCATTCACTGGATATTTTCAAGTAATTTCGAACCCCACAACTAGAAAACAAACTCTGATTGATAATATATATGTTAAGAGTGCTCCTGTTGTACATTGTGGAGTAGTTTCAACATACTACAGCTATGATGATGTAACTTTTCTCCTTATCAATGCAAATAGATTAAACTTGACTGCTTGAAGAAGACACCTTATAATAACTGGCTTCATGTTTTTTGCCCATATCTATGTAACAGCACTGCCATCGACATGATTCCAACATGCTACAGGTACTAGACTGAATGAATACAACCATTTTGAACAATATGAAACAAGGTTTCTGCTCAATCCTTTCTTGATAGAGTCTGAGTTTCTTGTTCATCATGTACATTTGACAAAAATATCCCCCTTATTTTACAATCGTCTGACTCAATACTGCCTGCAGCAACTGGCTGGGGGGAGACATATGTTTTTGTTCAATCAAAAACCCATTTCTAGTTTAAAAAGGAATTCCTTTGATTTGGCCTGGTGACCTAGTCTCTGAACTTACATAACCCGGGTTCGAACCTGACCAAGATATCAGCAAGGTTATAATTCTAAGAAATTTTCATATAGACTTGATTAAAAAATGTGGTTTCCAGTGTGTTAACAAGGATTTCCCTTGATTCGGCCCTGTGACCTAGTTTCTTATCGTACATGACCCAGTTCTAAACTTGTCTCAGATATAATCAAGACAAACGTTCCGAACAATACTCATCAATACTTAATAAAAGTGTGGTCTCCAAAGAGTTAACAGTGTTTTCCTTTGATTTCGCTTGGTTACCTAGCTTCTGAACGTACTTGATCTGGTTTCGAATCTGACCGAGATATTATCAAGGCAAGCATTCTGAACAATTTTCATTAAGAATTGATTAAAAATGTAGTCTCCAGTGTTAACAAAGTTTTCCTTTGATTCAGCCAAGTGATCTGGTTTCTTATTGGTCATAACTCAGTTTCAAACTTGACCCAGATATCATAAAGGCAAACATCCTGAGCAACTTTGATTAAGACTTGATCAAAAATGTTGTCACCAGAGTATTAACAATGTTTTCCTTTGATTTGACCTGGTGACCTTGATTTCTTATCCACATAACCCAGTTTCGAACTTGGTCTTGAATTAATCAAGATAAAGATCCAGACAATTTTTCAGAATGATTCGATGTTAAATCTGACCTGTAGATTGTTAACAATGTCAAATATGGACGGACGATAGACAGAACACCAGACATCCAGCGATCACAATAGCTCACCCTGAGTATATAAAAATCAACAAAAAAAAAAACAGAAACAAAAGAAAACAGTAACAAAAAACAACAACAACA
This sequence comes from Cyclina sinensis, assembly GCA_012932295.1. Lineage (NCBI taxonomy): Eukaryota > Metazoa > Mollusca > Bivalvia > Venerida > Veneridae > Cyclina > Cyclina sinensis. Next base: position 15,549,268 of record JAAONU010000009.1, read on the forward strand.
CACACACACGCGCGCGCACGCACGCACACACTTTGACTGAAAATGGAGAGAACAAGTACAAGAAGCATTATAGGTTCCTCAACGAATATTATATTAACCGCCAATATTACCCTAGCCAGACATTTAATTTCAATATTATATTAACCCCCAATATAAGCCTAGCCATACATTTAATTTTAATTTTAACTACACGTGGATATGATCCAAAAACGTAATTATTATAGAAAGGATTGTAACTCCCATTGTTATTTTGAAGAAATTGGTGTTTATTTTTATCTTAGGTTAAAACGATCAAGGAAATTGGCATTGCGCTCTGACTTGGAATGAAATTAGAATAATAGCTGTAGTTTAAATAGTGTTTTAATTTTGGTTTATAAAATATCACTATTCTTTCTATGCTATGTATATGAAATGTATACTTTCACACATTTTTATTTGATTTTTAACTAGATTTGGCAAGACACGAGCTTCATTGTACGCTTCATCTTATGAAAATTTTAGTGACTATTACTTTTGATAACTAACCACTATCGTGCTACAGATATGAAATAAGGAAGAACAAAGGATAAAGTAGCAGTTTCTTTGGCCAAAGACATAATTAACAGCTAGAGCCAAGGTTACATGCTAACACGTACGCAGTTGTAGTGATTTTCTTAACAAATAACATCCTGCTTCAAATGACTACGAGAGAAATTGTGCATTCTTGTAATGTAAAAGGAACTGGAAAATGTTTTCCGGTTTCAGATGTCTGAGACTTTCCTCATCTTCAGTTCCGGAATTCAGGGGGTCCGGTTTCTCGGGTTGCTCTGGTAATGAGATGACTACATCCTGTTTTAAGGTTTTATACTCAGTTGCTGAATATCATTTATATATGCAAATGAGAGCAAAATAGGAGAAACCATCAAGTCATGGATACGTTAGAATACTTCAAGAAATTGTGTTATTAGAACCATTCAGTAATGTTTTCTACAAGCATCAAATCGAATGAACATTGTTGTAGAACTTCCATATCGTCAATGACTTGTGAAGGGTGTATCCCGGTGGACGTCCCTTAATTTGATATGAAGTATAAATGATTGTCCGATTAGCCAGACGGTGGTTTTATAGATTTTTTTCTCAAAATTTAAATGACAGGTTTTACAGCTTTTCGTAAATGATGCTGAAATTCTTATTAAAATAATCGATTTTATGTTGTGTACTTAAAATATATTTTCTACATATTAATTTTTGTTTATAGAAATTGATTTACACTAATTGCAAATATGAGGAAACATTTTCTCAAAATTTTGACTTATATATGAAATAAATTTAATATCAGAGATAAGCAATTGCAAATAATATTGCTATTGCCAATTGAAAAAATAAATTTATTAGGGTCTAATGAAAGTTCTATATTACATTCATTTTTTAACCAATTTTGCACGTTCTAACAAAATTGTAAGACATATTCATATTTGCAAAATAGAAATACTGTTTCTGAAAATCTGTTACAAAATGAACATAAATCATTGTTTATCATGTTAATCCTTTGCAAGAAAGACTTGGTTACTAGAATTCTGTTATATATTTCGTACTGAAAATCTTTTAATCTTATTTCATTTACATTGTTAAGGTTTTTGTAAATTATTTCAAAGTTACCGTTGTCAACTATCTATCGATCTTTTACGTTTCTAATGTTTTTTATGTCCCCGAAGGAAGGCATATATCAATCGCACTGTCTATCCGTTCATTCGTTCGTCCGTCTGTCCTGTAAAATATTGTCCTCACTTCATCTCCAAAACCGCTGGAGGGATTTCATTGAAACTTTACAGGAGTGTTTCTCACCAAGCCTAGTTGTGCATATCATCATGAGATTCCGCTTGGCTTATTTTTGGCAGAGTTATTGGCACTTAGTCATTGTTTTACTCTTACAAATATTATAGTCTTGTCCACACTTCATCTCCAAAACCGCTTGGAGAATTTTATTGAAACTTCACAGGAATGTTTGTCACTAAGCCTTGTTGTGCATATTTTCAGGACTTTCTGCTCGGATTATTTTTGGCAGAGTTATGGACACTTAGTCATTTTTTACTATTACTTCTGTATTAAAATCTTCTCCACACATCATCTCCAAAACCGCTTGGAGGATTTCATTGAAACTGCACAGGAATGTTTGTCACAAAGCCTTGTTGTGCATATCATAAGGAGTTTTTGCTCAGATTATTTTTGGCAGAGTTATGGCCACTTAGTCATGTTTTACTCTAACTTCTATATTACAGTCTTGTCCATGCTTCATCTCCAAAACCACTGGAGGATTTCATTGAAATGAATGTTTGACAGGAATGTTTGTCACAAAGCCTTGTTGTGCATATCATAAGAGGTTCTTGTCGGATTATTTTTGGCAGTCTTTTGGACCCTTGGTCATTTTTAGCTCCACTTTTCAGAGAAAAAAAGTGGAGCTATTGTCATGGCCCCCTCGTCGGCATCGGTTAACCTTTTTGTTTAGGTCCATTTCTCAGAAACTGTGAAAGCTATTTACTTCAAATTAGGAATACATGTTCACTATCAAAATGCGACACCATTTCTCAAGGGCAGATAACCCTAAGAATTATTTTTGCAAAGTTATACATCTTTTTTTAACTTTAAATTTCATGGTTAACATTTGTGTTAATGTCCATTACTCAAAAAGTGTCAAAGATATTCCATTCAAACTTGGAATACTTGATCACAAGCAAGAACCCTGCAAAGATTAATGATACCCATGTCCCTGGGGGTCAAAGTTAGCCCCACCCCAGGGGTCACTTGATTTTGCTTATACTTATATATAGGGAAATCTAGAAAGCCTAGAAATAAACCTTAACTTACATAGGATAAGTAAGAACTCCTCCCCCTCCAACCTACCCTCTGCTTGGGGACCCCCACTCCCCAGCCCCAGCATTACCCCCCTCCCCCCTCAAATATTTTTTTTAAATATGTAGGTATGAAGTGTTTTTACTCCCCCTCCCACTCTACCCACCCCGGGCATTACGTCCCCCTCCAATAATGTTTTTTTTTTCATTATAAATATTTTTTTTCAATATGTAGGTACTTGACTCCCCCACCATGTATGGGACCCCCCCCCCCCCCTCCCTGAACCCCCCTTAATTTTTTTTTGTTTTGTTTTTAAATGTAGGTATGAAGTTACTTTACACGTCTCCCCCCCCCCATTCCCCGCAAAAAAAATTTTTTTTTCTCCTATATCGAAAAAGAACTTCTTAAGCTTTGAAATAAACTGTTTTTATAAACCGATTCTTTTCCATTATTTTTTTAAATACATAGGTACTTGACTCCCAAATGCATGTGGACCCCTCTCTTACCTCACCACCACGTTACCCCCCCCCCCCCCCTATTTTTTCATCTTATATGACTAGGTACTTGCCCTCCCCCACTCAAATATTTTTTTCACTTGAGCCTCTTGTTTGACTTGGCTTATAATTTATTATCCAGCACTGAGAAAAGTGGAGCATGCTGTCTGCGGACAAGTCTTGTTACCTATAACTTCTATATTAAAATCTTGTCCAAGCTACATCTCCAAAACCGCTTGGGGGTTTTTAACTGAAACCAGAATGTTTGTCACCAAGCCTTGTTATATATGAAACATCAGTAGGGGTTGGGAATAAAACAATATTGTTCGTATTCAAGACCAAACTCACAGCTTTCTATTTCATTGAATAATTATGTCTTCATCCTTCATATAAGAATCTGAAGTAGAAAAACATTACTGTACCATTTACTTTCAGTTCATGCTCTATTTGTTGTCTGATCTCTTTTCCACAGAGGCATATTCAATTATATATTTACACGAGTTTCAATTCAAAGCTACATTGCGGGGGCATATGTCAATTTCCAGTGACAGCTCTTTTTTTTTTTTTGAAAACCAATTTCGTATAAATAATGAATTTTCGGTAAAGATTATGTTACACCACAGTGGTGATAACAATATTTCTTTAAGCTCATTAGGTTCAAGGTTAAGACAAAACTTATACCAACAATACATCTTTCCAAAAAGGATTAACAATATTCCGAGTAAGGTTTTGGCATACGTTGGTCCAACTTGTAAAATAGTTACAAGTTTAAAATTTGTTAATGATTACCAACTTCTGTTTTCATTTAATAGCATTCTTCTTATCCAACTTATTTTTAAACTTTCAATGGAAGAGTTTTATCATACGTAATCATTCTACAATTCATTTCTGACTAAGATTGACCTTTTAATTTTGTTAGGACCGTTGTTCCATATGAAATTATATGACAATATTTCTAATTCTTTTATTATAACTGAAGGCGGATTTGGTAAGCGGATAAAAAGATGTACAAACTTCGATCCAATAAGGGATTTCAGGACTGTAATTTTACCAAATAAAGAGTTTTCTACTTGTCCATTTTCTTATTTTATTATTACATTTATTAATTAGCTGTAAAATATTTATATTCCAAACATCTATTACATTTGCAGTAAAGTAAACATCTAAAGTCTTTTTTTCTTTTGTCCAGTCTTATCTAAATTCACGACACAATTCATGAAAAGAATACTTTGAAGCTCCGATCCAGCATGCTTTAGTTTTTTCAACATTTATTTTTAATCCTGACATACGATAAAAAGTGTTGATATATACTAACGGAAAAATATAACTGTGCACACTTCAAGGTATAGAATTTTTTTTTAATTTTAGGAATAGTAACATAAAACTTTGCAAATTAGCCAATCAACGTTTTATTTCTAACAGTCAATACAAACACTTCATGATGTAAAACAATTTTTACAGTAACAAGGCGCAGAAGTTGACAGGTATGAAATCTGATTTCACAAGGTCAGTATCGTGTGTGGCCTCCATTGGCGTTCAAGCAAGCACGGCAGCGACGAGGCATAGAGGCAACTAAGTTGGCGATAACTGCCTGTGGAATGGTGTTCCAGATGTTGACCAATGTCTGCGCTAGTTGGTCCAGCGTGAGAGGTTGGTTACGTCTTTGACGGAGGCGTCTCTTCATCTCATCCCAAACGTGCTCAATTGGTGAAAGATCTGGTGAAACAGCGGGCCAGGGTAAGACACTCACGTTTTGCTGAGCCAGAAACCCGGTAACTACACGTGCTACATGTGGCCGAGCGTTGTCTTGTTGAAACGTCATGTTACGCCCTTGACGTTGAAGAAATGGCAGCACGTGGGGTATGACAATCTCATCTCTGTAACGAACACCCGTTAAATTGCCACGGACAATTACAAGCTGGGTCCTGCCTTGAGATGAGATACCTCCCCAAACCATTATCGACCCACCACCACCAAAACGTTGACGTTGAAAAACACAGGGATCCAAGTAACGTTCTCCGCGACGCCTGTATACACGAACTCGTCCGTCCGAACTTTCTAAGTGAAACCGCGACTCGTCAGTAAACAGAACATTATTCCAATATGCTCTTGGAAGCCTTAGATACTGTCTGCACCACTGACGTCGACGTTGTCGATGACGTAAGAGAAGAGTAGGACGTATCGCAGGACGTCGTGGAGTAATGCTGTGTTCTCTTAATCGGTTTCTAACAGTTCGTCCACTGATAGGTCTCAAGCCAGGAATTGTGCGTGCTGTTAATGTGGCCGGTTGAAATCGATTCCGTAGGTGTGTAAGCCGGATATAATTGTCTTGACGGATTGACGTCACACGTGGACGCCCTGGACGTGGTAGATCACGGACGTTGCCACGTTGCCGAAATCGTCGCCAAAGTGCTGATATGGTGTTTCGGTGAACACCAAAACGCTGCGCAACCGCATTTTGAGCAATGCCTGCTTGGAGCATACCGACGGCACGTAGGCGATCATTTTCTGAGATGCGTGGCATTGTCTTCAAAGACTTCAAATCCAAATTAAGGTGTTTTTCTGAACTGCTGGGTAGCTCACTATAATTTGACGGTTAAAATAACTCGAAACAGCATGTACGAGGATGTTAACATAAAGAAACACGTAAAAAGCGAGACCGTTACGGGCTATACATTTTGCACGTGCAACTCGCGAAAAGCAGTATTATTGAAACAAGATTACCTTGTGAATTACACAACAGAAATCTGCTAAAATAATTTTATACCTAATAAAAGATATTAAGTATTTAGTGTGCACAGTTATATTTTTCCGTCAGTATATAATTACTTAGTGAATGTTCAGTGCCGTCTAGGAATATTTGAGTGTCGTATGCATATTGACTAAGTTTATGTTCTTTATGCTTATACATTGAATGTTACCATGTGACTTTATCATTTTGCTAAGTATTTCGACGTTAAAATAAAAAGATAAGGTGAAATAGGATTCTCTACATCCCCTCGAAAGTTTGAAGAAATCTGAGAGATGTCCGTTCTGCAAGACCGCTGTTTCACTGCCATTTTGAAAGAGAAAAATCCATCGTTTGAAGGAGTTACCAAATGAAAAAAAATAAAATACTTAGTGTATGAATTTCCAAGATATAGAATCAAAAGCTTGTTGGAAGTCCACCGCAAGTAGTAAACCTGAAATGTTTTGATAAGAAGTCTCAAATAAGACATCGTAAATAACTCTTAGATTTTCTTCTATACATCTATCGGAAATTAACCCATTTTGATCAGTATGAAAAACAAAATTCTAATATGTTGGCAATTACAGTTGACGCTAACTTACATATTACATTTAAAAGTGTTATTGGACTCCAGTTCTTTAGTAATTTTCTATCTTTGTCTGGTTTGGGTAAACATATAATAACTCTTTGTTTTTGAGTAACCGACATATTTGATCGATAATTTAAGGATCTTAATATAAATACTGACAGTTCTTTCCAAAAATACTTAAAGAATTCTACGGTATATCCATCTAGACCAGGGCTTTTATCCTTTTTAATACTTTGTATGGCTATATTTAATTCGTCCGAAAATATTTCTCCTTCTAAGCTCACTATATCATCGCCCGTTAAGTAAGCTGATTGGTAATCTGTCTTATTTTCTATTTTGAAATCTCCTACTTCTGTATTTTCTGTATTGATATCTCCTACTTCTGTATTTTCTGTATTGATATCTCCTACTTCTGTATTTTCTGTATTGATCTCTCCTACTTCTGTATTTTCTGTATTGATATCTCCTACTTCTGTATTTTCTGTATTGATATCTCCTACTTCTGTATTTTCTGTATTGAGTTTTTCAAAATATTGCTTTAAACGCTTCAAAAGTAGCTCCATGTCACTGATTGCCATTTCCTTCCTAGTCTTTTGTCTTTTTGTATTGTTTTGTAAGTGTTATTTCTTTTTTCCATGTTTAAAAAGTATTTATTCGGGTTTTCAGCTAAAAGTTCATATCTACATTTTGAAGGTATCATAGTTCCCTCTACTGAGTATAACATTCTTACATCGCTTAGTGTAAAGCATTGTTACATGATTTAAGTAAAACTGTCATTATCTTAGGCATTATAAACTATTTACGAATATTTTAAGCAAAAGGGAACTTTTAAAATTTTCAGTCGGCTAGAATAAAGCAAATGATGGTTGGGAGCTTAATGAATTCAAGGAACATCAAAGCAAACTGGAAACAATTTGGTTTTGTTGTTGCTCTAAGTTCATTTTAGTGGATTTAAGATAATAACAACTGCAATAACAGATAATTGATTATCATTCCTCGACAGGTTAGAGCTTACCCTCGACAAATAAGAGCTTATCCTCGACAGAGACACAAGTATATTTATTTTAAGTATTGCAATAAAAAGAGGAAAACAAAACAAGACTAATCAGAAAACAGTTCTCTCCCTGCATTGCAAATTGAATAATTCTGTGGTTTTTGTTTTGCTTCATGATAACATTAAAAGTCCGTTTCGGAATTCAGGTTTTGCGGTTTCTGGAGTATCGATTGTAATAAAAAGAATGGTATCCTGTTTTAACGTATAAAAAGCATTGAAACATCCTGTTTCTACGTAAAGATTCAGTCGGTTAATTCAGCTGTATCTGTAAATAATATAGCTGAAACAATATTCTGTGAAATGTTAACAAAATAAGAAAGCCATCAAGTCATGGATATACTGGAGTGCCTTAAGATTTTAGTTTGTGTTCATTCAGTTATCTTTATCAACGGTATTATATCGAATGAACATTGTTGTAGAACTTACACAGCGTCAATGACATGTGAAGGATGTATCCCGGTAGATGTCCCTGTAAACGTATCAAAGGTGGCCATATATGCCATTGAATTCGCAAATTATGCAAATACATTAAATTTTCAAGGTAAAAACTGGAATAACGTTATAACACTAGACATAGTACCGGAGGTAAACCCAAATGGATCAGTGGTTGATGGTACACATGCAAAATTTACGCTGAGATCTAAAACATTTATTAACCTAAAAAGTCTTGTCTCGCTAAGATTTTCAAGCATAAGAATGAATCAGATGGAATATGCTGTATTCAAGGGTTTAACAAAGTTAGAAAAGCTTGATTTGAGTGATTGCACTGACATAATCATAGAATCTATCACATTTGGAATGGAAGGAAGTAACTTATCCAACTTGCGAATTCTTATTTTGAGGAATACTTCACTACGAATGACACCTATCAGCAATTTCGACGACAGATTTTTCAACGCTCTCTCATCCCGAAGAATTGAACATATCGACTTTAGCTACATATCAAATTCAATGATGAATAGGGTTTCCTTTTCAAATGCGTTTCCGAATCTACAAAGTTTGAATTTTGAACGCAGTGGTTATCTACCTGTAGATTTTGTTGCATCTTGTTTTTTCTTTGGCAATCACTCATCATTCACCAACTTACGAAGTATCAATTTAAATTTTCCACATGTACCAGAGTCAATCGCAATTGCAACTAATGATGATCTTCAGATAGAAAGTCCGTATATACATAATTTCACTGAAATTCGAGCGCGTGGAATAACACCATCTGAAGGAAAGTTTTCGGTACATATATACGCTACACGATTACACTCGAGTGTGCGGATAAGCTTACATTTCGTAGGTAGAGAACTTAAGTGGAATACATTTCATTTGAGTGTAAATGATGATGACGCAATTGCCGTTGAAATATTAGATATTGGTGACAATTGTATTGAACAAGTTGATATCTCATTTTTGACTTTAGGGAAAAACCTGAAGTATCTGGATGTATCGATAAACCGTTTGTTCAAAATGAACGAGACTGTTGTTGCAGTCATGCTACACAAGATGACTAAATTAGAGTTCTTAAATTGCTCTCACAATGGTATTAACAGTGTTCCGAGAGAAATTTTTAAATATTCACTTCGTTTAAAAATCATTGACCTATCATTTAATTTAATCAAAAGTTTAGATGTTGATATATTTCATCTCTTTGATCTTGAACTATTGGATCTTTCAGGCAACTTGATTAAAGTGTTAGCACATGACCGTATTAATCAATACCAGAACCTGCTGTCTTCCAGTATAAATATGAACCTTAAGATAAACATAACTAGGAATCCTTTTAAGTGTACATGTCAAACAATTGATTTTGTTCGCTGGTTAAGCTCCCTTGACGAACACTCAGTATTTTACCAGAAAGAAAAGTTCATGTGTAACCTTGATAATGTCCGAGAGATACCTGTGGATACAAATGCTGTATCTGAAGTGGAATACCTATGCAAACTTCCTTATATCATCATTTCTATCTCGGTAAGTGTTGGGGCATGTGTATTTGCCGTCTTATCTACGGGCGTTTACTGTATAAGACGCTACCGAAAGAAGCAAAGAGAAGCAAACTTGAGACGGCGCATAGAGATTTACAAGATGAAAAGAAAAAACAACAGGAATGGTAAGGAATTCCCAGTTTTTCTCTCTTACAGCAGCTCAGACGCTCAGATAGTAGATAGTCATGTGTTACCGGCATTAGATGAGAGTTTGCAAAGAATTCTTGGAACAGAAGAACGTTGTGTTGTTACTGGCGATCTTTGTTTTACCCCAGGGCGTCACGTTGTAGAGGAAATTGCAAAATGTATTGAGTCATGCAGTGTACTTCTTGCATGCGTCTCGAAAGCCTTTTGTCAAAGTGTGTTTTGTGAGGACGAATTACTAGCTGCCAAACATGATAATGTACCTATGATCCTTTTATTTCTTGAGGAAGTTGACATCAAAAAGGTGCCAAAAATTATTCAAACACATTTTAAGACAATAACCAGGACGAAACTGATGGTAAGCGACACTGGTGTTCCGATTTTTGTACCTTGTGTTGACACAATTTGTAAAGGCATCATAAATCTGATGAAGATAGACGTAAAAAAAGCGGATGTACATACTGATGCGGGAAATGAGGCATAGACTGGCCTGTTAACACAATGACATATAAATATAATTGGCAGATATTCAGAATATTGTTACGAAAGCTTATGCTTTTATACTTTTCTTTAAATTGATAGTTGCTTCTTTACTTTAAACGAGATAATAGTCGAAATATATTGATGTGATTATTATGTGTTACGACGTATATATACAGTAAACTCCGTTGGCTTCGATATTCAGGGGACCGCTGAATTCACATAGATATATCAAGATAAAGCTACATTCTAGAGGAAACAAAACCGGGAGCAGGAAATGGGAAATGAGCACTGGATTAATAAAGGCAAAGCATATGCAATGTAATATAAATTAGGTTCTGAATTAGATTTATTCGATATACCATTGTTCATGCAATTTTTATGCAAATAAACATGTATTACACAATATTTACAGGTAGAAGCTTTTACATAAATAAATGTAAGTTTTGTTTTAATCATCTACATTTTCAAATGCACCAACGCCAGTCACTTCCATTATACATGTACATTTTATACATGTATTAATTACTTCTTATCACTTATTAGAAAGGCAATCCATCATTTTTGTTTCAATGACAGATGTGAAGCAACTCGTTCTAATAGAGAAACATATTATCACTATTGTCGCTCAAGTTTGCCATCATAAACATTCTACAAATTTTATAAATAAACGTACATTATATTGAAAATTAAATGTAAGGGTGACATGTTTTATGTGAAAAAATAAAACAACAGAAAAGCTTGATTAAAGACCATTTTACTTTATTCCTAAGATACATTTACCGAAAATAAACAAATGATGATAAGTGGTAATGGTAAATTAAACGTCATTTTTATTGGAATTTTACAAAAATTATGTCCGAGAGACAAATTCCAACAAATGAGCTTTACTCTAATAATAGTAATCTATGACTCTTTCTTGTGTCTCGTTTGATGTATTTCGATCTTACTTCTGACAGCTCTTAAACGACGTTAAAATTGCTAGAATATAAAGGAGAATATGTTAGGACAATTGTTTGCTCGACAGGTCGACACTGCAGTAGAATTTATCCTAATAGACCATTTGCTGTTCACAAAATAGTACTGTCCTCCTTTTTTCAAGAACACATTTTACATACAGGATGTTCTTTAAACCCGTTTTGTTAGAATTAACAAGTTCTTATAGTTTTTAGAAACGATACAATTTATCAAGACACGTTACATGAAATGTTTCATTTAATGAACGAAGAAAACAGATAACTTCCTAAAAGTAAACGACTTGAAAATCAGTCGACAAGAGTAACTTGAAAAAAGAGGTTTCTACTTGAATGTAAGTTTGTAATATTTCAACTTTGAAGTCTTATATCGTCAATTGTAACTGAGTGTGGAAGCTTGAATGTAGTTGAGGTAACATGACTGAATTTCTAAATGGATTCACTTTATCAACCGGATATTGACGATAACGCAAACATTCGAAATCGGCCAAAAGATTGAAAATCACTCGCTGTTGGTTCGATCAAGAAACAGGGAACGTTGGGGTGAGCCATTTGATAGAAAGATGTGGAATACTTATCTAGCAGTTCTTAACAGTTTAACAATCTAGATTGGACCTTACTCTAATTATAACACCTTTAAATTGAATCAGAAGTAGCTGACCTTTTGTAACTGTCAAACACAACAGCACAGCTGTTGCTGAATATGATTTGTATGTCTAAACTGGCTAGGTTGGCTGCATATTGTACTCACTGCAGTTAAAATAAATGCATTTTTAAAGTATGTGATAAATCTGATAATATTTTAAGAAGAATTTTATATTTCATTGTACTGCCTCCTTTGTTTCTAGCAAACAGTTCTGAAGGCAGCCACAAATATTCTCCCTAATACATAATTCATTTGTTTGGTTATGATTCTTCTGTGTTTTTACACAGTCTTCTAACAGAATCAAAACTCGGGGCACTGTATTATTTCATTAGTTTGTTGGTATTTGCAAAGTTCACACAAATATTAAGCCACTTAGTATGAAGGTCAGCAGAAAACCTATAATTATTTTGTGACAGGTCAATACACATGTTTTGTCCAGCATTTAACATGTCTTCCTAGACAGCAACAGACGACACAAGAATATGTGTGGTACAATCAAATACTGATTATCTGTGAATGCTTTACGGCTATATCTTCTGTAAGCACTGTAACAATGTGTCTCTAATTTTAATCCTGACATTTTCATCACCACCACACATGATATGTGTAGATCCCTGTTCAACCTGGATCAAGGTGTCATCATTGGACTGAAAAATAAAAGACACCAATGTACACATTTAAATTATATTTTACTCAATTTACTAAGTATGCAGTGTTCAATATCGTGTCTGGCTTCCTTTCATACAAAATACAACACAATATGGTACCTTTGCCATTGTAGTACAATGTACATGACTTGTCCCAATAAAAAGCTTGCAATGGCAGGCTGTAGTACAGTGTATGTGACTTGTCCCAATAAAAAGCTTGCAATGACTGGCTGTAGTAAAAGGAATGTGACTTGTCCCAATAAAAAGCTTGCAATGACTGGCTGTGGTAAAAGGAACGTGACTTGTCCCAATAAAAAGCTTGCAATGACTGGCTGTAGTAAAAGGAACGTGACTTGTCCCAATAAAAAGCTTGCAATGACTGGCTGTAGTAAAAGGAACGTGACTTGTCCCAATAAAAAGCTTGCACTGCTGGCTCTAGTAAAAGGAACGTGACTTGTCCCAATAAAAAGCTTGCAATGACTGGCTGTAGTAAAAGGAACGTGACTTGTCCAAATAAAAAGCTTGCAGTGACTGGCTGTAGTAAAAGGAAAGTGACTTGTCCCAATAAAAAGCTTGGAATGACTGGCTGTGGTAAAAAGAACGTGACGTGTCCCAATAAAAAGCTTGCAATGACTGGCTGTAGTAAAAGGAACGTGACTTGTCCCAATAAAAAGCTTGCAATGACTGGCTGTAGTAAAAGGTAGTGACTTGTCCCAATAAAACGCTTGCAATGATTGGCTGTAGTAAAAGGAACGTGACTTGTCCAAATAAAAAGCTTGCACTGCTGGCTGTAGTTAAAGGAACGTGACTTGTCCCAATAAAAAGCTTGCAATGACTGGCTGTAGTAAAAGGAACGTGACTTGTCCCAATAAAAAGCTTGCACTGCTGGCTGTAGTACAGTGTATGTGACTTGTCCCCATAAAAAAACTGCAATTGCAGGCTGTAGCATACCGTATCTATCAAGCACCAAAACAAAACTAGCTCTCACTTGTAGGGTGTAGTACACTGGCTTACACCTTTACCAAAACAAAATTAAGTTTGCAATTGCAGACTGTGGCACTCTGTATTCAATCAGTTCCAAACTAAATCTAGCTAACAATGACAGCCTCTAGTACACTGTAACCAGTACCAAAACAAAAACTCGCTTACTATGGCAGTCTGTGCTACAATTGTTTTACTGGTACCAAAACAGAATTCAGCTAACAATGACTCTCTGTGGCATGACTGCTCTGACTGGTACCAAAATGAACTACCATATCAATGGTACTCACCAGATGTATGATTAATCCATCATCACTTTCTTCCAACTTTATGTCACTGATGCCTTGCTAAAATACATAGATGACCATGTTAAGTTGTCAAAAAATATACAGTATACAAATCGAAACATGCTTCTTTAGTTTTTTAATATCTTTCTATAAAAATTAGAAGATAAACATATACTTATGAAGTAAAAAAAAAACAAAATGTCTGAAACAGATTTAAACTGTTAGCTTGAAAAGGTCAAAAGTAATACAGAAATGTTACCACGTTTAAGGCTTCAAAAGACTGACATTTAAGTACAACTGCTTTTTTGATAACTGTGTAACATGGCAAATAACAAGTACACACTGTTTTTGTTTTAAAATCAGCTCTGTCAATAAAACACTACACATAAATATTTTATTACACAGGCAAACAATTTTAACACTCTGGAAAGCAACTGTACGACACCCCTTGCCTCTTCGAAACACTATGAAGTTTGAAGGTTGAACTGTTTCAAACAGTGGATTTACTTGCATTGTTTGAAATGAAATAAAACCGATAAATAATGAGTTAATACCATATCGACAAGAGGGCCATGATGGCCTTTGATCGCTCACCTGAATACTTTGCCTTTGGGTCTGCCGTTGAGTAAACATCAGTAGCTTCTTTTAAGGTTCTCCCTATATAAATCTATATGAATTAAAGTACCCCCCCCCCACCAGGGTAGAGCCAATTTTCACCCAAGGGGCGTTATTTGAACAACCTTGGTCGAGGACCTCTAGCTGATGTCCCATTAAAAATATGTATTTTCTAGGCTTTGTGTTTCTGACAAGAAGATTTTTAAATCCCTATATAAGCCTATTTAAAATCAACTGACCCCCATGCGGGGCCAATTTTGAGCCCAGGGTATAATTTGAATAAATTTGATCGAGGTCTGCTTGACAATGCTACATAACAAATCTGAAGGCTCAGAGCCTTATGGTTTCAGACAAGAAGATTTTCAAAGCTTTTCCTTTCTGTTTCCTTGGCAACCAGAGTTCTTGAAGGAATACAATTCTTTGAACAACTTTTGCAGAGCTTCATGCAAGGAAACTCCTGGGCATGTTTTGTCAAAGTCAGCTTAGCGGTATAGGAGGAGAAGTCTTTCATTTCAAATTGTTGACAACGCACGGCGCTTGCCGATAGATGCCGGACAATCAATGATCCAAACAGCTCACCCTTGAATACTTCATGCTCAGGTGAGCTAAGAACATAAACTAGAATGCCCATGGGAAGCATGTTGAGACTGCCAATGGAAAGCCACCTATGGGGATGAAACAGTAAAACTAGAGATCTATTCACATACCAAGTTCAAAGTCAATACCTTTTTTAGTTATAGAGCTCTTCCCCACACTAGACGACATGGATGCCAGAATGCCATAATGATGGAAGGACAATGCAGGCCTTTATGATGTCTCTTTCAGGGAGCATTACAAATGTATCACAGAATTTTCAAATTCTTCCATGCATGCAGAAGTAATGGCCCAGACAAGGTTTATTATCAGCATTTTGAACCTCTGAGCTGTCACTGTGACCTTGACCTCGGAGCAAAGAATCTGGGTCTTACATGCCACACACCACCTGATCAAGGTGAACAAATGTGCCAAGGTATTTTAAAATCCCCCCAAGCTGGGAAAAGTTATGGCATGGACAAGGTCCATCATCAAAATTTTTCGCCTTTGACCTGTCACTGTGACATTGACTTTTGAACTGGGAACATGGGTCTTGAATCCGACACACCGTCTCATCAAGGTGAACAAATGTGCCAGGGTATTTCAAAATCCTTCTATGTACAGAGAAGTTATGGCCCAGACACGGCAATCTGGACAGACACAATCAAGCACTTATACACACATGTACATACACACAACTGCGGTGCCAAATGCGACGACTATGTCAAAAATCAAACAACATCTCCTCCTAAACGGTTGGGTGATTTTCCACCAAATTTCATAAACATGTTCCTTTCATAGCCCTCAATTAAAATTGCTAAAACGGTTCTGCTCCATTAAAATGGCAGCCAGAGCTAAAAATAGATTTTCGTCAATATTGTGACTTCAAACGACATCTCCTCATTTTAAACCACATTTGACAGAAATGTTCCTTATTATGCCTTTTTCTGAAATTGCCCAAACCGTTCCGCTCCATTGCACATTAGATCTGCAAAAGCTAAAAAATAAAAAAAAAATTCAAACAACATCTCCTCTTAAACAGCTGAGTGATATTCCACCAAATTTTACAGAAATGTTCCTTACCTAGCCTCTTATTTAAAATTTCTAAAACGGTTCCGCTCCATTGAACAAAATGGCCGCTAGAGCTAAAATAGATTTTCGTCAATATTTGGCTTCAAATACCAACTACTTCTTAACCACATGGCTTTTTTAAACAAAATTTGACAGAAATGTTCCTTATGAAGCCTTTTTCTAAAATTGCTCAAACCTATCCGCTCCATAGCACATAAGGGGTGCAAAAGCTAAAACTTAAAAAAATCAAACAACATCTCCTCTTAAACAGTTGAGTGATTTTCCACCTAATTTCACAGAAATGTTCCTTACATAGCCCTCTATTAAAATTGCAGAAAAGGTTCTGCTCCATTGAGCAAAATGGCCACCAGAGCTAAAAATAGATTTTCGTCAATATTTGACTTCAATTGACATCTCCTCCAAAACCACTTGGTTATTTTAAACCACATTTGACAGAAATGTTCCATATAAAGCCATTTTCTAAAATTGCCCAAACAGTTCTGCTCCATTGCACATAAGGGCTGCAAAGCTAAAGATAGAAAAGAAACAACTGGTCCTCTTAAATAGCCTGGTGATTTTCAACAAAATTTCACAGACGTGTTCCTTATGAAACCCTCTATTAAAATTGCTAAAAACGGTTCCGCTTCATTGAACAAAAAGGCTGCAAAAGCTAAAAATAGATTTTCTTCAATATTTGGCTGCTAATGACATCTCCTCCAAAATTACATGGCCATTTTAAACCAAATTTGACAGTAATGTTCCTGATAATGATGCTCTTTCCTAAAATATCTAAAACCGTTCCACTCCATTGCACAAAAGGGGTGCAAAAGCTAAAAAAAGAAACAAAAATCAAACAACATATCATCCTTAACGGTTGGGTGATAATTCACCAAAATCACAGAAATGTTCCTTACATAGCCCTCTATTAAACTTGCTGAAAAGGTTCTGCTCCATTGATCAAAATGGCCGCCAGATCTAAAAAAAGATTTTCGTCAATATTTGGCTTCAAATGACATCACCTCCAAAACTACTTGGCCATTTCAATTTAAACAACTACTCTTCCTAAATGTCTAGGTGATTTTCCATCAAATTTCACAGACATGGTCCTTATGAACTCCCTTATTAAACTTGCTAAAATGGTTCTGCTCCATTGAACAAAATGGCCGTCAGAACTAAAAATACATTTTCGTCAATACTTGGCTTCAAATAACATCTTCTCCTTAACAACTTGGCTATTTTAAATAAAATTTGACAGAAATGTTCCTTATAATGCCTTTTTCTAAAATTGCTTAAACCGTTCTGCACCATTGCCCTTAAGGGGTGCAAAAGCTAATAGTGGAAAAGAAATCAAACAGCATGTCCTCCTCTATGGCAAGGTAATTTTCCATCGAATTTCACGGAAATGTTCCTTACATACTCCTCCGTTAAAATTGCTTAAACGTTTCTGCTCCATTGAACAAATGGCCACCGGAGCTAAAAACAGGTTTTGTTCAATATATGGCTTCAAATTACATCTCCTCACAAGCTGTTATCACGATACTGAATATCTTCAATTAGAAAGTGTAATGTTGCATCTGATGTTTGCTTAATGCTAGACCCTCAGGCAAAGTACTCAGGTGAGCGATC
Source organism: Cyclina sinensis (assembly GCA_012932295.1). Lineage (NCBI taxonomy): Eukaryota > Metazoa > Mollusca > Bivalvia > Venerida > Veneridae > Cyclina > Cyclina sinensis. Next base: position 15,566,979 of record JAAONU010000009.1, read on the forward strand.
CTGGGCCATCATGGCATCTTGTTTGTATTGTTTTGTAAGTGTATTTATTCCATATTTAAAAGTATACAGTCGGGTTTTCACCTAAAAGTTCATATCTACATTTTGAAGGCATCATAGTTCTCTCTACTAAGTATAACAGCCGAGGGTGTTATTGTTTTTTGAGGGTTGTCAATATCCTCTATCACTCTCGCTGATGTGTGTTTTTTTATTTTATTATACCGAACCATACATGTGATCATGTTATATATACCTTAGGACTGTTTTCGTTTGGTAACGAGTCGAATCAAACTCAGCTAAACGCTTACAGTCAATATATTCAATAAGCGCCTTCGACGTCATCAGACGCTTGAATTTTCTGCAGGGTGTGCAAAAAAAAACAGTAACACCCGGAGGGTTTTTGAAAAAAAAATGTTACCCTCTGAGCTGATGCAAAATGTAACATTAGTTTTAAAAGCCCGATCGCCTATGGGAATTTAGTATTGGCAGTTTACGTGAGGTATTATAAAAGAAAATAACATCTGCAATAACAGGTAATAGATTATCTTCGACAGGTAAGAACTTACCCTCGACATTATATAAGAGCTTACTCTCGACAGAGACACAAGTATATTTATTTTAAGTATTTCAATACATAGAGGAAAACAAAACAAAACCAACAAGAAAGCAGTTCTCTCCCTGCATTGCAAATTGTTCGAATACTTCTGTGGTTTTTGTTTTGCTTCATGATAACAGATTAAATGTCCGTTTTGGAGTCCAGGGTTACCGGTTTCTGGAGTATCGATTGTAATAAAAACGACATCCTGTTTTAACGTTTATAAAGAATTAAAACATCCTGTTTCTACGTAAAAATTCAGTTGGTTATCTGTAAATAATATAGCTGAAATAATGTTCTGTGATAAGGTTAACAAAATAGGAAAGCCATCAAGTCATGGATATACTTGAATACTTTACGATTTTAGTTTGTGTTCATTCAGTAATCTTTATCAACGGTATTATATCGAATGAACATTGTTGTAGAACTTACACAGCGTCAATGACATGTGAAGGATGTATCCCGGTAGATGTCCCTGTAAACGTATCAAAGGTGGCCATATTTGCCATTGAATTCGCAAATTATGCAAATACACTAAATTTTCAAGGCAAAAACTGGAATAACGTTACAACACTAGACATAGTACCGGAGGTAAGCACAAATGGATCAGTGGTTGATGGTACACATGCAAAATTTACGCTGAGATCAAAAACATTTATTAATCTAAAAAGTCTTGTCTCGCTAAGATTTTCAAGCATAAGAATGAATCACATGGAATATGAAGTATTCAAGGGTTTAACAAAGTTAGAAAAGCTTGATTTGAGTGATTGCAGTGACATAACCATAGAAACAATCACGTTTGTAATGGAAGGAAGTAAATTATCCAATTTGCGTATTCTTATTTTGAGGAATGCTTCACTACGAATGACACCTATTAGCAATTTCGACGTCAGATTTTTCAACGCTCTCTCATCCCGAAGAATTGAACATATTGACTTTAGCTATATATCAAATTCACTGATGAATATGGTATCCTTTTCAAATGCTTTTCCGAATCTACAAAGTTTGAATTTTGAACGCAGTGGTTATCTAACTGTAAATTTTGTTGCATCTTGTATTTTGTTTGGCAATCACCCATCATTCACCAACTTACGAAGTATCAATTTAAATTTTCCACATCTACCAGAGTCAACCGCTATTGCAACTAACGATGATCTTCAGATAATAAGTCCGTATGTACATAATTTCACTGAAATTCGAGTGCGTGGAATAACACCATCTAAAGGAAAGTATTCGCTGCATATATACGCTACACGATTACACTCGAGTGTGCGGATAAGCTTACATTTCGTAGGTAGAGAACTTAAGTGGAATACATTTCATTTGAGTGTAAATGATGATGACGCAATTGCCGTTGAAATATTAGATATTGGTGACAATTGTATTGAACAAGTTGATAACTCATTTTTGACTTTAGGGAAAAACCTGAAGTATCTGGATGTATCGATAAACCGTTTGTTCAAAATGAACGAGACTGTTGTTGCAGTCATGCTACACAAGATGACTAAATTAGAGTTCTTAAATTGCTCTCACAATGGTATTAACAGTGTTCCGAGAGAAATTTTTAAATATTCACTTCGTTTAAAAATCATTGACCTATCGTTCAATTTAATCAAAAGTTTAGATGTTGATATATTTCATCTCTTTGATCTTGAACTATTGGATCTTTCAGGCAACTTGATTAAAGTGTTAGCACATGACCGTATTAATCAATACCAGAACCTGCTCTCTTCCAGTATAAATATGAACCTTAAGATAAACATAACTAGGAATCCTTTAAAGTGTACCTGTCAAACAATTGATTTTGTTCGCTGGTTAAGCTCCCTTGACGAACACTCAGTATTTTACCAGAAAGAAAAGTTCATGTGTAACCTTGATAATGTCAGAGAGATACCTGTGGATACAAATGCTGTATCTGAAGTGGATTACCTATGCAAACTTCCTTATATCATCATTTCTATCTCAGTAAGTGTTGGGGCATGCGTATTTGCCGTCTTATCTATGGGCGTTTACTGTATAAGACGCTACCGAATGAAGCAAAGAGAAGCCAACTTGAGACGGCGCATAGAGATTTACAAGATGAAAAGAAAAAACAACAGGAATGGTAAGGAATTCCCAGTTTTTCTCTCGTACAGTAGCTCCGACGCTCAGATAGTAGATAGTCATGTGTTACCGGCATTAAATGAGAGTTTGCAAAGAATTCTTGGAACAGAAGAACGTTGTGTTGTTACTGGCGATCTTTGTTTTACCCCAGGGCGTCACGTTGTAGAGGAAATTGCAAAATGTATTGAGTCATGCAGTGTACTTGTTGCATGCGTCTCGAAAGCCTTTTGTCAAAGTGTGTTTTGTGAGGACGAATTACTAGCTGCCAAACATGATAATATACCTATGATCCTTTTATTTCTTGAGGAAGTTGACATCAAAAAGGTGCCAAAAATTATTCAAAAACATTTTAAGACAATAACCAGGACGAAACTGATGGTAAGCGACACTGGTGTTCCGATTTTTGTACCTTGTGTTGACACAATATGTAAAGGTATCATAAATCTGATGAAGATAGACGTAAAAAAAACAGATTTACATACTGATGCGGGAAATGAGGCAGAGACTGGCCTGTTAACACAATGACATATAAATATAATTGGCAGATGTTCAGAATATTGTTACGAGAGCTTATGCTTTTATACTTTCCTTTGAATTGATAGATGCTCTTTACTTTAAACGAGATAATAGTCGAAATATATTGATGTGATTATTATGTGTTACGACGTATATATACAGTAAACTCCGTTGGCTTCGATATTCAGGGGACAGCTAAATTCATATCGTTTTATCCGGATATAGCTACATCCTAGAGGAAACAAAACCGGAAGCAGGAAATGGGAAATGAGCACTGGATTAATAAAGGCAAAGCATATGCAATGTAATATAAATTAGGTTCTGAATTAGATTTATTCGATATACCATTGTTCACGCAATTTTTATGCAACTATAAACATGTATTACACAAAATTTACAGGTAGAAGCTTTTACATTAATAAATGTAAGTTTTGTTTTAATCATCTACATTTTCAAATGCACCAACTCCAGTCACTTCAATTATACATGTACATTATATACATATATTAATTACTACTTATCACTTATAAGAAAGGCAATCCATCATTTTTGTTTCAATGACAGATGTGTAGCTACTCATTCTAATAGAGAATTTAAACATATTATCACTATTGTCGCTCAGGTTTGCCATTATAAACATTCTACAAATTTTATAAATAAACGTACATTATATTGAAAATTAAATGTAAGGGTGACATGTTTTATGTGAAAAAATAAAACAACAGAAAAGCTTGACTTAAGACCATTTTACTTTATTTCTAAGACACATTTACCGAAAATAAACAGAATTATGATAAGTGGTAATGGTAAATTAAACGTCATTTTTATTGGAATTTTACAAAAAATATGTCCTAGAGAGAGTTTGCGACTGAAACACATTGTTAAAATTCCAACAAATGAGCTTTACTCTAATAATAGTAATCTACGACTTTTTCTTGTGTCTCATTTGATGTATTTCGATCTTACTTCTGACAGCTCTTAAACGACGTTAAAAATTGCTTGAATATAAATGAGAATATGTTAGGACAATTGTTTACTCGACAGGTTGACACTAGAGTAGAATTTATCCTAATAGACCATTTGCTGTTCACAAAATAGTACTGTCATCCTTTTTTTCAAGAACATATTTTACGTACAGGAGGTTCTTTAAACCCGTTTTGTTAGAATTAACAAGTTCTTATAGTTTTTAGAAACGATACAATTTATCAAGACATGTAACATGAAATGTTTCATTTAATGAACGAAGAAAACAGATAACTTCCTAAAAGTAAACGACTTGAAAATCAGTCGACAAGAGTAACTTGAAACAAGAGGTTTCTACTTGAATGTAAGTTTGTAATATTTCAACTTTGAAGTCTTATATCGTCAATTGTAACTGAGTGTGGAAGCTTGAATGTAGTTGAGGTAACATGACTGAATTTCTAAATGGATTCACTTTATCAACCGGATATTGACGATAACGCAAACATTCGAAATCGGCCAAAAGATTGAAAATCACTGGCTGTTGGTTCGATCAAGAAACGGGGAACGTTGGGGTGAGCCATTTGATAGAAAGATGTGGAATACTTATCTAGCAGTTCTTAACAATTTAACAATCTAGATTGGACCTAATTGTAACACCTTTAAATTGAATCAGAAGTAGCTAACCTTTTGTTACTGCCAAACACAACAGCACAGCTGTTGCTGAATGTGATTTGTAGGTCTTAATTGGCTAGGTTGGCTGCATATTTTACTCACTGCAGTTAACATAAATGCTTTTTTTAAAGTATGTGATAAATCTGATAATATTTAAGAAGAATTTTATATTTCATTGTATTGCCTCCTTTGTTTCTAGCAAACAGTTCTGAAGGCAGCCACAAATGTTCTCCTAATACATAATTCATTTGTTTGGTTATGAGTATTCTGTGTTTGTACACAGTCTTCTAACAGAATCAAAACTCGGGACCCTGTTTAATTTCATTAGTTTGTTGGTATTTGCAAAGTTCACACAAATATTAAGCCACTTAGTGTGAAGGTCAGCAGAAAACCTATAATTATTTTGTGACAGGTCAATACACATGTTTTGTCCAGCATTTAACATGTCTCCCTAGACAGCAACAGACAACACAAGAATATGTGTGGTACAATCAAATACTGATTATTTGTGAATGCTTTACGGCTATATCTTCTGTAAGCACTGTAACAATGTGTCTCTTATTTTAATCCTGACATTTTCATCACCACCACACATGATATGTGTAGATCCCTGTTCAACCTGGATCAAGGTGTCATCATTGGGCTGAAAAATAAAAGACACCAATGTACACTTTTTGAATTATAATTTACTCAATTTACTAAGTATGCAGTGTTCAATATCGTGTCTGGCTTACTTTCATACAAAATACAACACAATATGGTACCTTTGCCATTGTAGTACAATGTACATGACTTGTCCCAATAAAAAGCTTGCAATGGCAGGCTGTAGTACAGTGTACATGTATGTGACTTGTCCCAATAAAAAGCTTGCACTAATGGCTGTAGTAAAAGGAACGTGACTTGTCCCAATAAAAAGCTTGTAATGACTGGCTCTAGTAAAAGGAACGTGACTTGTCCCAATAAAAAGCTTGTAATGACTGGCTGTAGTAAAAGGAACGTGATTTGTCCCAATAAAAAGATTGCAATGACTGGCTGTAGTAAAAAGGAACCTGACTTGTCCCAATAAAAAGCTTGCAATGACTGACTCTAGTAAAAGGAACGTGACTTGTCCCAATAAAAAGCTTGCAATGACTGACTCTAGTAAAAGGAACGTGACTTGTCCCAATAAAAAGCTTGCAATGACTGGCTGTAGTAAAAGGAACGTGACTTGTCCCAATAAAAAGCTTGCAATGACTGGCTGTAGTAAAAGGAACGTGACTTGTCCCAATAAAAAGCTTGCACTGCTGGCTGTAGTACAGTGTATGTGACTTGTCCTCATAAAAAAGCTGCAATTGCAGGCTGTAGCATACCATATCTATCAAGCACAAAAACAAAACTAGCTCTCATTTGTAGGGTGTGGTACACTGGCTTACACCTTTACCAAAACAAAATTAAGTTTGCAAATTGAGGCTGTGGCACTCTGTATTCAATCAGTTCCAAACTAACTCTAGCTAACAATGACAGACTCTAGGACACTGTAACCAGTACCAAAATAAAAACTAGCTCATAATGGCAGTTTGTGTTATAATTGTTTTACTGGTACCAAAACAGAATTCAGCTCACAATGACTCTCTATGGCATGACTGCTCTGACTGGTACTGACAAAACTACTGTGTCAATGTTACTCACCAAATGTATGATTGATCCATCATCACTTTCTTCCAACTTTATGTCACTGATGCCTTGCTAAAATACATTTATGACGATATTAAGCTGTCAAAAAATATACAGTATACAAATCAAAACATGCTACTTTAGTTTTTTTAATATCTTTCTATAAAAAATAGTAGATAAAAATATACTTATGAAGTAAAAAAAAACAGAATGTCAGAATTAGTTTTAAACTGTTAGCTTGAAAAGGTCAAAAGTAATACAGAAATGTTACTGTATAAGGCTTCAAAAGACTGACATTCAAAGTATAAGTACAACTTTATCAGAAAAATTTTGCCTCCCTTTTTGATAACTGTGTTACATGGCAAATAACAAGTACACACTTTTTGTTTTAAAAATCAGCTCTGTCAATTAAACATAACTCATAAATATTTCATTACACAGGCAAACAATTTTAACTTTGATCCCTTTAAAGCAACTGTACAACAACCCTTGCCTCTTTGAAACACTGTGAAGTTCCTTGTAAAAAAAGCCTTGCTTTGATACAGAGCTTAAACTAGAAATGGTTTTTGATTGAACAAAAACATATGTCTCCCCCCAGCCAGTTGCTGCAGGCAGTATTGAATCAGACATTTGTAAAATTTGACATTTAACCTCCAAGTGTGACCTTGACCTTGAGACACTACACCCGCTAAGTATGTTCTGCATGTCGCCTTGATGAGGTGAACATCTGACCCAAGTTTCATAAAAATCCTTCAAGGGCTTTTGAAGATACAGAGCGGACAAGATTTTGTGGCATTTGACATTTAACCTCCAAGTGTGACCTTGACCTTGAGACATCACATCCGCAAAGTGGGTTCTGCATGTCTCCTTGATGAGGTGAACATCTGACCCAAGTTTCATAAAAATCCTTCAAGGGCTTTGGTAGATACAGAGCGGACACGATTTTGTGACGGACAGACAGACGGACAGACAGACTACCGGGGAAAAACAATATGTCTCCCCTGATGAGGTGAACATCTGACCCAAGTTTCATAAAAATCCTTCAAGGGCTTTTGAAGATACAGAGCGAACACGATTTTGTGGCATTTGACATTTAACCTCCAAGTGTGACTTTTACCTTGAGACACCACACCCGCAAAGTGGGTTCTGCACGTCGCCTTGATGAAGTGAACATCTGACCCAAGTTTCATAAAAATCCTTCAAGGGCTTTGGAAGATACAGAGCGGACACGATTTTGTGATGGACAGACGGACGGACGGACGGACAACCGGGGGAAAAACAATATGTCTCCCCCATTTTTGGGGGGAGACATAATTATTTCACCTTTCCACAGCAACAATAAGCTTCGTTTATAAAATATAAAAACAAAGTCATATGTGGTGGATTTACTTATATGGTTTGAAATGAAACAAAACTGATACATAATGAGTTAATACTATATCGACAAGAGGGCCATGATGGCATTGGATCGCTCACCTGAATACTTTGCCTTTGGGTTTGCTTTTGAGCAAACATCAGCAGTTTTTTTTAAGGTTATATATAAATGTACCCCAGGGTAGAGCCAATTTTCACCCAAGGGGTATGATTTGAAAAAAACTTGGTAGAGGACCTCTAGCTGATGTCCTATTAAAAATATCTAAGATCTAGGCTTTATGGTTTCTGACAAGAAGATTTTAAAAGTTTTCCCTCTATAAGCCTATGTAAAATCAACTGACCCCCGATGCAGGGCCAATTTTGACCCCTGGGGTATACTTTGAACAAATTTGGTAGAGGCCTACTAGACAATGCTACATACCAAATCTTAAGGCTCAGGGCCTTGTGGACAAGAAGATTTTTAAACTTTTTCCTTTCTGTTTCCTTGGCAACCAGAGTTCTTGAAGGAATTTAATTCTTCAAACAACCTTTGCAGAGCTTCATGCAAGGAATATCCCAGGCATGTTTTGTCAAAGTCAGCTTAGCAGTATAGGAGGAGAAGACTTTCATGTCAAATTGTTGACAATGACGCATGCCAACAGATGCCGGACAATCAATGATCGCAACAGCTCACCCTTCAGCATTCATGCTCAGGTGAGCTAAGAACATAAACTATAATGCCGATGGGAAGCATGTCGAGCCCACCAATAGAAAGCCACCTATGGAGACAGGAGAGTGAAACTAGAGATCTATTCACATACCAAGTTTAAAGCCACTACCTTTCTTATTTATGGAGCTCTTCCCCACAGTAGACCGGATGACAGAATGACATAATGATGGAAGGACAAGGCAGGCCTATATAATGTCTCTTTCAGGTAGTGAAACAAATGTATCACAGAATTTTCAAATTCTTCCATGCATGGAGAAGTAATGGCCAAGACAAGGTCTATTATCAACATTTTGGACCTCTGTCACTGTGGTCTTGACCTCTGAGCTAAGAATCTGGGTCTTGCATGCCACACACCATCTGATCAAGGTGAAATAATGTGCCAAGGTACTTTAAAATCCCTCCATGCAGGGAGAAGTTATGGCCTGGACAAGGCCAATTATCAAAATTTTGGACCTTTGACCGGGCACTGTGACCTTGACCTTTGAGCTGGGAACTTGGGCCTTGCGTGCAACACACCGTCTCATCAATGTGAACAAATGTGCCAAGGTATTTCAAAATCCTTCCATGTACAGAGAAGATATGGCCAAGACAATGCCATCTGGACAGACACTCAAGCACTTACGCACCCATGTACATTCATGGAACTGCGGTGCCAAATGTGATGACTATGTCCAGCAAATTGCAAGTGGGCTCGACAAAAATGACTGAATGGGAAAGCCAGTCCTAGGGCATAAACAAATCTGCCTTTCATCAACAGGAAACTTCAAACCACTTCTCTAAACAAAGATGATTTACTTACCTTTGCAAGACTGTCAACAAATACTTTAGTATTTAGTGTACCAAATATGTATGACTTTGGCTTAAAAGGCTTTTCGTTTTCATCTTTTTTTAATTTCTTTTGGTCTGGAGCAGACAAAGGCTGAAAAAGTAGTTATAAATGTGAATAAACAACCAACATACTCTAGAAAATAATAACAAAAATAATAAAGACAGACACTTATAGGTACTGGTTCTCAGTAATTAAACCCTAGTCCTGCAGATCTACTCTATGGCTGCATTTGTATTATAAACTGACTTTCATGACACTGATAATGCATGACCTACCATCATGGAATTAAACTGCAGGCTATTCACAGGAGGAGATAAGCACTGTTTTTATCTTTTATGACTTTAAATCAAGACCAGGAGATTATGAATTGTAAAGCCAAATGAGATAGATATACCATAATGAAAGACATACAAATCTCTAATTTGTGTCGGCTTTCATCAACATGAGAATGCTTTTGTGTATCAAAGGTCTATGAGATAATCTATTACTCAAAATTAACAGTTTCATTCATGAGGCAACTGTAATCAGCTGTTGAAACATGTCTGTATAACTTTTTTTTCTTTCTTTTTTCTTTAGCTTTGTACATACAAAAATTTATTTTTTCATTATAACATTCTGTACATAGCATAAAAAACTGTCAAATCTATGAAATATGTCTTACTTCTAGGACATATTTGTTGTCTTTAACTACCAGGTTAGCGTTCACCATAGAAACAGCAGAACCAGGTCTAATCTCGATTGGTTCTAGTGAAGCAGCTAAACTGGGATCCAGCTCTATACATTCAAACTTCCTCTTTATAGGCAGAGTTATTATCTCCCCTTGTTTATATGTTATAGGAGGCGGTTCCTGTAATAAAATCATTTGGATGGCTTTGCATATTCTGACAAAAACCATAAAAACAAGAACAAAAAATGGAATTTAAAATTAACTGCTCAACAAATTACTTTTGGACAATATGTTTAATAAATTTTCATGGACCTAATAATCTTGAGTTTTATATATACAATTCAGGCTTAAGTTGCCATCATCAACATGAATTTGCAGATCCATACATATAATTTTAATCAAAACTTTGAGCAGTGCAATAAAAGCCTTATACTAAAACATTTTTGGCAGCTAGCCAAGTTAAAGGAGCAAAACACTTCTTTATATTTCAATTAGTACGTGTTCAAAGAAATGAGGTCTGACAAAAGATATGAAAAGACTGGTCATTACTGGTAAAAATTAGACCATAATATTCAAAATTTCGAATCATGATCAGGTTTTTTTTGTCATTTTAAGAACATGACCAATGCACTTGGGATTAAGGTACTGGGCTTCAGGCTTTTATATCTTGCAATTTTTTCCTACAGTTTTGTGAAGATGAAAAAAATCAATGCAGTTTTAAAAACTAAAATGCTAACTTCTGAGCAAAAGAAAAAATATTTCAAAGTGTGTCTGAGAAAGAATCGGGATAAAAATTAAAAGCTGATCTGAATATCTGTTGTAAAATCTGTTGAATTCCCCATGCATGATTTTTGCTCTAAGTGTGAAAATCAAAAAGGCTTATACATTTTTAATTGTAACCTTCTGAAGGAAACTTTACTGATGTTTTTAAAGTTTACACAACATAAACTTACTGAGGAAATCACTAGGTCCGGTCTTTGTGTTACAGATGTGGGTGGGGTAATATAACTCTCAGCAACTACAAGATGTTGAGGCCTCAGATCTTTGACAAGTTTGTTAGATTGAGAGAAACTTAAACTGGTATCTATTGGACAGTAACACACCTGGAACAGAAATAAGCATTTTCACTATACACATACTAAAGTTTTCTACTTTTCACTACTATACAGTTATTTGCCTTTTTCCCTGAATTTCCTTTTCCCCAAAAGTGTCCCATTTCTCTGTTTCAAACAAAATTCAATTGCTGTTTGGCAGACAATACAAAACATACTGGACAACAGAAATACTGAAAAACAGATATTCTAATAGCCAAATTCATTCTAACATTTCTGAATTCAGTATCAATCTTTAAGTTTCCATAAAATCACCAATGATAAATATAATTATTTTTCTATACTATCTCTATAAAATAAGGGATTTATACCCAAATGAATATGTCAGTGCTTATTTACCTGAATCCCATTTCAAAGTCCTCCAACAAATAAATCAAAATATAAAAATGCTGTTCTAAAAATAGATCAAATGACCTTGACCTTACCCTCATCTGTGAAGGCTGGAATGGTCCCAGGGCTTCTAGATACGGATAGTCAGGTTCTATAAGAAAAAAAAAGAAATAGTTATATTTTCTTTTTATTATCTAATAATGCACACTATAATTTTGATTATTTTATAAAAATATATCATGTGCATATTCTTTGCACATTTTGCAAGCTCAATCTGGAAATGTTCACTCCCCTGGTTGACAAAGTAGGGCAGCATATAATAGAATCTCCAGATTTTGTAAGTTTTCATCTCTGTAGAGTGTACGTTGATAACATCAGGTAGTTAAAACCCTTTGCAAATGTGAAGCTAAGGTGTGAAATACAGTTGTTTTTTTGTATTTTGCATAAAATACCAACTTGTTAATATCTGCATAAGGGATAACTTTTAGATCTTTGACATGGGTTTAACTACAGAAAGGCTTTTTTTCAAACAGACACAGTACGTAGTTTTTTAAATGTCAAATGCAAACTACTGATAGCTAGGGCTATTATGTAGGACTAAGTATGTTTGTAAGGTGATATGGGCAACCGGTACTGACAATAAATAAACTCAAAAAGTGTTACAGTATTACATGCTGATACAGCAAAGCATGTTGTATTATCACATGGCTGGCTTTAAGGGTTTATTCTTAGGCTTGTCAAAATATTCACACCTTTAGCAGACAATACATGACCATTAAATCTGACCCTTAGACAGTAATCAGAAGCAATTATTTTTGTAAGTAAGTAAAAGACCAAACCTGAATTAGATCATTCAACCAGTCTAGCAAATTACAATCACTTGGAAGTATTTCAAATATACCTGTAAATATGATAGTGTTGGTAGATGATTTTCCCCACAACTCTATGAAGTGAATCACGTCCCCCATCCTCAGTGATGGATGACCCGTGAAAACAATACATGGACATTTGAAATCATTCTGCATATCTGAAATACAAAAAAAAAACTATATACATCTACTAAAATAAATTATAATACTATATACATCATACATCATACTGAAATACACAGAAAACTTCAAAAATTTACTACAGATAAAAAATAAAATAAACCAAGATAAGTTTAGGAAAGCTATTCAGTTTTAAATTTTACTTTTAAAACTTGTTCTTCAATCTTCTGAAATGACTTATTGTTTGAATTTTTGCAAAAGTAAGAGGGGTCTCCTTTGGCAATCTGATAAAAACTGTTCTATCAAAACTGCTACACTATGAGGAACTCTGACAATAACATTCCACAATCAAAAACACAACATCACATGAACTCATTCTTCCCAAGGATTATACGACTCTGGAACGAATCACCGACCGAGATTAAGACTACCCCAACTGTACCAGCTTTTATCAGTGGACTAAACAAGTTTTATAGATTTTAAGTACTTAAAATAAATGTCTAAGTAAGATCTTCAGTTAAATCTTGTTTTCTTTGTTATTAACTTTTATAATTTTAAATGTTCCTGACACGCGCCTGCCTAGTATAGTCAGTATTGACTTTTGGCAGTAATAATTTGAAGTGAACAAGTAGAAGGTCATTTGCAATCTTTATTTTAGCCAGTAAGTCCCTTTCTTCAAGAATCTCCAATCCCCGTCATGAATATTGCTCAAAAGCAATGGAAGGCTTTCAACAGAAATATTTCACAATAAATAAATAAATTACAACTATATTTATAAACTTACCATGAATGTTGTTATAATGCCTCAATCTCCCTAAACTCACAAGCTGGAAAAAAGAGAATAAATATATTTTTAAAACAGTTTCTTCAGATATAAATATTTCAAAATGCACTAATGTAATAAATGAATCCAGGGATACAATTTACTTTCATCAACAAGTGAAGTAAAAAAATTGTAACAGAAAACTGCCTTATGAGAAGAAATGTTTGAGTCTTACCTCTGCATGTGGGAAAGGGGGCTCAGGAAGATAAACCTTTGACTGTTTGGATGAAGATAACCTGAAAAAAATATGATCATAACTGTCTGAAAGGGTATAGATAGATCACTTTTTCTATATCAAATGAATTCCCTGTGTCACTGAATTCCTTATCATTCTCTGAAACACTATTGCAGAGAATTCAAATATTATGAAATTTTGAGTAAGTTCAAATTTAAACAATCAGTGCTAAAGTCAGAATTTCCTGCGCTTAAAGAAATCTGAAGTAACAGGGATTCACAAAATTTAAAAAGTATCCAGCAAAGGTATCACCGATTATTTTTTTCTTACGTGAATAACAAAAAACCAGAATGATGAGCAAGGCCTGCATTCCTGTACATGTTATTCAGATAAAACAACTCAAGGGCTGAGTTGGAAACTTTTGTAACTGCATAAAATAAAGAAACTGATTAAAAAAATTCACACTCAACACTGGAAAATTAAGTTCTTTTACTTTAGATAAGTCATATTAGCTATTATAGAAGTAGCAAAACTATAATTTTCTTAAATAATCATGGTGCTGTAAGTAACTTGACCCACCATTCTCCAAATATATTTGAGTAAGCCAGAGTGCTGTCTGAGACAGGGGAAATGAAATACATAGGTACAGTACTTAGTCCACAGCTATCTAGGTGACCAGACAGACATTCAAAAAGGTCATAGGTCACTCCAGAGGGGTAACATGGAACCAACACATTTCCTCCATTCTTAATAGTCACAGCTGGAATGAAAAAAAAAGGCAAACCATGAGAATGATGCATAAAAATATTGTGATTTAAAAAGATGAAGAGAAAGAAAAATAATAGACAATATAGAGAATGAATTACTTAGCTTATTGTTTATTTGGGTGAACACTGTAATTTTTCATAACTGTAAGTAGCATATGCTAAACAGAATATTAGTACCATAATTACGTAAAATATAAGTCTGCTGACATCATCATACAAACTTAGTCACGGCACAATGAACATGTAAAAGGACAATATGGCAACAGTGAATAGGGCATTTTTGATGAAAATATCAATTATTCTGCACCTGAAGCCTCATTTTTCATTACTTTATCCTGATTTGGTTAACATACAGGCATAGCCTAACAACATTTACAATCTATATTCCGAATTTATAATTTTGACCCAAGGCTGACAATTGTATATCCATCTATAAAAGATAACTAACTCTGTAGAAAGAATTCTGGTAAACAAATACCCCTATATTATATTACTACATACCTGAATTGACACAGAACTCTCCTATCATGGAGTCTGGATTGGTCAGTGGAGTCTGTGTCACTGAACTCATGATTAAAACATCACTGTGTCGCAGAGGTGCCTGATCTATTGGCTTTTTGAAAAATAGGGAAATATATATACAGTATATAAATTTAATGCTTACACATACAATAAGAGATAAAACATAGAAAGACTTACTGTAGTACAACTGGGACAAAAATGTACTGAAAAAGACCTTAAAAAACACATACAAGAATATTCCAATTCGTTTTGTCTTTGATTTCATACATAGCACCAATGACACAAAATTAGGACTGTCCTAGTCTTTTCTGAAAGAATATTGTGGTATCAAAAACTTGAACCAGGTTGTAGTATAATGTGTCTCTATAAACAGGTGTTGGTAAGTTCTGCAAATGACAAGTTTGGTAAATTGATTTTATATAGTAAATTGCATCAGTAATATCTGATTAGTTTATTAGGCGATTTATTAAATCATTAGTAACAATATCAATCCAGTTATCTTTTAACTATATTAAAACCTATTAAAATCCTTTTTACCGAAATCTCCAAGCAATTTGCTATAAAAATCAATTTACTAAACTTGTCATTTACTGAAACCTCCCGAAATCCTATAAACTAATGACATACTTGACAAAAGAAAGGATATACACATGATATTTAAACTGAAAACTACTCATTTACAGTATGAAAGATGTCAAGCAAAATATGAAATATCACATTTCTAACATAACTTACTTTTGGATGAGTTGTAAGTGTTGAAGATCCTGAGACATAGCAGATCTGAAAATATAATTGGGACATTTATTATTTTTGACTCTACACACAAAAAGCAAATTAGCAACAACACAAACACTGAAATTATCAATTTAAATAAGCGGAGCTTCAAATATTACTCAATATTATACTGACAGGTACCGGTATCAAGGAAGTAATAGCATAAAATAAATGTTTCACAGCATAAAAAAAGTTTCCTAAGCCTGATGATCCAGTGGTAATATGCTGGACTGGTAAACCAGGGGTCACAAGATCGATCCCCCATCCCTCCACTAACATTACTAATAGTCTTTTGGATGAGACGTTAAACCGAGGTCCCAGGTATCAGTGCTGTACATTGAGCATTTAAAAGAACCAGGGGTGTCTCTGGAGTGGGATGCTTTCTGTATTTTGCACTACCCCCACAACATAAAATAACTAGTCTCTTCAGGGGGCATCCATCATATGGGCAACCAGTACCGACGATAAATAAGCTCAAATAGATAGACATCTGACATATGAAAGACAACTAGTAATGTTATTGTAAAAGCGGGGGATGAGAATTGTGTAATCGTAAGTCCTGTATGTTACTATTGGACCACTGATTTGCCCTGTGAAATTCTAGCGCATCACACCTTTTTTAATCGCCGTAGTCCTCAAATTCTGTCTGTATTGTGTTAACTGATCTTCAGGCAGTGGAACCAGTGTTTTACACTCATTACAAGTTAACACAAACCTCATGATCTTACTGAATGACTTACTTACTCAGGGCCTTCCCTAGAGAATTTTCCAAGCGCAACTGTGAGAGGGTGGGTGCAGGATGGGGTAATCCCCGTCCTGCATGCCAAAATTTTTTTAATCCTTACAATGAAATGAATGATTTTGGGGTAAGTTTAATGGGAGTTTAAACAAACAAAAGGTGTTCAGTATTAACATATTCTTAATATCTTTCACCATCTTTTAAATAAATAATCATAAATAGGTGCACAATAATATAATCAAATGGTCTACAAATTTTTCTGAGTATGAGTTTGGGACAACTGGCCATGGCAAAACAGAGGTGTCCCAAAATCAGTTTTTGAGTGAGAATTATACATAAATAGTTTTTTTCTGTCATCATATTAAAAAAAAAAAAAAACAACAAATATACAGATACATGTATTTGGAAGGAAGGAAACCTTTATGGTCTTATGAAAACTTTCAACAGAAACTGCCTAGTATAGTCAGTATGGACTTTTAGCAGTAATAAGTTGAAGTTGAACTGTGTACATCTTCTGAAGGCAATAAATGACAGCAATTTTCAAGAGGAAAACAAACTTTCTTAATGACAAAGAAAAAATAACTGGTACAAATGATCAAATCTTGACCATTCATCTTAATCAATAAATTAAATTTTGTAAGGTTGCTGTGTCTCCAGGACGCAGTTTTCTCTGAACAAAGAGTAACAATACGACGGGGTCGCGAAAACAGGTGACAAACGGACTATCCGAGATATTTTCCCTTACATGGTGCCTATGGAATGTCAGAATTCATTTCAACATGGTTAGAAATCGACTGTTTATTAGAGTTGGCTGTGTTTTTGGACAGTTGACCTATATTTCTGACTGTCAAAATGAGGGTTGTCCAGAGCAAAAATTTTGTTTACAGTCGGTTGTCCGAGAAAAATTGTCCCCAGCGTCGGACTATATAACTTATAATAGCTCAAACAACCGATTTTCAATCAAGAGCAATTAATGCCACGTGATCATAAAACATATTTTTTTAAATTACTTCTTCAAAATATAGCCCATTATTAGCAGTCACATGTTTATCCATACATCCTTTCATTACACGGGATTTATTGATCGACGGCTGCTGTGTATATTAAGTAACAATTCAGTGATACGCAGTCGTCTGCTGCTCTAAAACTTCAAGCGCCCCGCCTCTAAAATCAACGTGCAAGCCGAAATTCAAGCGCCCCGGTAACTTGGATCATGAAAATCAAGCGCCCCGCTGCCGGGGCGCTAAAATGGCCTGGGGAATGCCCTGCTTACTTAAAATCTTCAATCAGTGGGATGTGGCAGTGGTAATGATCCACCTACAACTTTTGACCTTTACTTAATGAGAAGTAATTCATTAGTTAATACATATCAAAACATACCTTCTTTTAAATCAAATGAAAGACACAACTTCAATTTTCAACCTTCAATATTTGAAAGCTAGTTATACCAGTGGTTAATAAACATTAAAAAACACATTGCACCTTTCTGTAATCTGAAAAAGTGACTTACATCTAATTTTCCACCTTCAATATATGAAAGCAAGCTGAACCAGTGGTTAATGCATATTAAAATATACCTTTTCATAATCTGAATGTATGACCCAGTTGCAGCTACCCAGCGAGTACCCTGAACTACAGGCCATAGCAGTCAATGCTCCAAATATATTCTGAAAATAAGATGAACTGTATAACTATCAGTATGAAAAATAACAATGATGACACGCAGTGAACTGAATTAGTGGAAATAACTGACTAATTTATGGGAAAAAAGCCACAGGCCAAGAGGTCTGCAGCTTGTAAATTCTAACTGGGTATACAAACATTACCTCTGTGGTCTTTAATGGGTCTATAAGGTGTCTATAAGGTGTCTATAAAATAAAACTTTAAACTATCATGTTTTTATATGAAATTCAAATCAGAATTAAGATTTAATTCATATTCTATATTATTTTACCAATTGATGAAGCCTTAATTCTATTATATAGTATACTATTTTTTTATTTTTGAAGTTTTGTGGGCAAGTGCCAAAGGATTTTATTAATACCAAAACATTTTCTGGGGCCACAGGATTAAATAACTTATGCCCTAGAATAATTAATGCTCATTCTTTGAAGACGAAACAATAGACAAATACAGGTGCAGCTAAATATTCTTGATTTTCATTTTCATTTTTGATCTGGCTTTATTAGAACTCTTAGTTGTTTCATCATTTCAGTCTGGCAGTAATGACACAGAAAAAGAATTATCCATACCTTTTTCTCATTAAAACCAACCACCTGAACTCTGGCTAGACATGACTCTATGTCCTGTAGGGTATAACATTTTTTCCATACCTTCGGATTCAGGGCATCTCTTAGTGGTAAAGGTAAATTTCTGTCAAATAGTCACAAAGTCTGACTTTTTACCTTAAAACTTTTGGCATATAAACTTAATACTTTCAAAATGTAATACTTAAATACCATCAAAACTCAATTGAAACCGAAAGTTTAACAACACGCTACTGAAAAAATGTATTGATTGATATTTTTTAAAATCGTTATTATCCCCCAGGAAATAACTAGAACTACCGCTGAAAGCGATTCATACCCCCACCAATGTCATTGATAGAAGGTGACTTGGATATTTGAATATATGGAAAAGGGAATAACTTTTGTGGCAAAAAAGTGTCGACAACACTTCACAGGTAATAGTAATGACTAAATTTTGAATCATTAAATCAGGAATAACCTTTGATTTTGCAAATTTACAAAAACAAAGAAATTATGAGCTAAAATAAAGAATATCATGTATTCAGGCAAGTAAGAAAAAAGTCCTCATCTTAATTTGATTGTCTAATATTTGACTTTCAAGTGTGACCTTGACCATGAGCTAGTACAAGGGCAACACAAGTTCAACACCAGTTCTTCATATTCTCTTCATCAGAGAAACATTTGAGCTAAGTTAAAATAAAATCATTCAAGGGTTATAGGATTTAAAGAACGGACAAAAAAAATGTATGCCTTTTCACTTGACTTTGAGCTGACACAAGGGCAATATGGTTTATGCCCTTTGCCTTGCTGAGATGAACATTTGGGTGAAGTTAGAAGAAAATCCTTGTCTTATAATTCATTGTCAAATATTTGACCTTCAAGTGTGACCTTGACCTTGAAATAGTACAAGGTCAACATGGGTTCTGCACATCACTGTCATGAGGTGAACATTTGAGCCAAGTTTGAATAAAATCCTTCAAAGGGCATAAAATTTTCAGAGAGGACACGAAAATTGTCTTATCTTCCAATGTGACCTTGACCTGATACAAGGACAATATGGGTTCTGCAGATTGCCTTGTTAAGTTGAATATTTGAGCCAAGTAAGAACAAAATCCTTCAAGGGGTAAAGAATTTACAGAGGAAACAAGACACATTGTCTTTTTTTAATTGTCAGGTATTTGACCTTCCAAAGTGACCTTGACACAAGAGAAATATGGGTTATGCACATTGCCTCGTTGAGATGAACATTTGAACAAAGTCAGAAGAAAATCCTTGTCTTATAATTCATTGTCAAAAATTTGACCTTCAAGTGTGACCTTGACCTTGAGCTGGTACAAGGTAAACATAGGTTCTGCATATCGCTATCATGAGGTGAACATTTGAGCCAAGTTTGAAGAAAATCCTTTAAGGGGTATAGGATTTACAGAGCGGACAAGAAAATTATCTGACCTTCCAGTGTGACCTTGCCCTTGACCTGACACAAGGGCAACATGGGTTCTGCATATTCCCATGTTGAGGTTAACAACAAAGCCAAGTTTAAAGAAAATCCTTCCATTAGTATATGATTTATTGAGTGGACAAGGTGGAGACGGATGGACCGACCGACGGACGCGACAAAGCCATTCTTGCCCTGTCTTTTTAACATAAGGTATTGATGTGTGCAAAGAAGAACTTATCTTTTTTAAACATTTTACTTTCTGAAAACTGTATATATGTCAAATATATATGCCTTTATATATTGAGCCTAAAACTCTAGTCTTGACAACCATCAATAATGGTCCATCTGTGAAATGCAGCACTGTTATGCTGACAGGCTGTTTACCATGAATTAGGTATCATTAAAACAAAGCTTGGCACTTACTTTATTATATCCTCTTTCTTCCAAAGACTGCAAGCTTTTGATCTAGGTACTCTTTCTACATATGTAACAAGTTCCTTCATATATTGTCTGTAACATATTCAAATATGTAGAAACATATACACAACATATTTTAAGTACTTCTAACTTTTCTATGAGAGAAGGTCAAAAATCTAAAAAGGTCAAGGTCACAAATATTATTCCGAAAATAAAGAGAAAAAATGAGTGTACTAATATTTTCTATGTTTTTTTTTTTTTTTACTTTGTAGAAATTGAGCTCATCAAATTAGATCTGCTTTATAAAATGCAAGGGATCAGTGAAAGTCAAGGTCACAGTTCTGAGGTCAAAGTTCAGTGTTAAGCTTCTGTTTAAATCATTTTTAAATGTTTTACTATAGAAAATTTCATGCTTCTTTTAACACACTGTCAAGAACAAACCATCCACCACAACAGACATTCATTTCAGATCAATGAATAAAGAAAAAATATGTAAATTTGAAATAAATAAAGTGATAATTTATTCCATGAAATTTTGTGTCATATATTAATGTTGGGTCTGGACAAAGTTCATACATTTCCTTTAAAAAAAACAATGTGAGCTAAGCTGAATTAACCTGAATTAAGTTTTATATCTATAATGTAGGGTCTGTACCATAAGCAGGTCTGTTAACGTACATGTATTTTGTAGACAAGATCTATGCTTAATTTTTTTCCAAACCAGTAAAACCTGTAGCTGAAATAACTACTGTATATGAAATTTCAGAAATAATTTGAAATGACAGCTTTTATAATTTTGGTAAAAATATTTCAAAAGGACAAGTCAGAATTCTTAATAAAATGGACGATTTTGCTTCTATTCCTTTTCCTTAGTGCTAACAAGGTAAAACAAACTCTATATTTACCTTCCAATCTGTAATGTGGGATCTGTACAATATATGGATCCTTTAAACCCAGTGTATTCTGTGATGTAGGGAAGGGCCAACATGCATGAGGAGTTTGATAACAATATGGCATCCACTTGTGTCAAGTCTACAATTCTTGTCTTGGAAAGAAAATGTTTACCAAGAATGAAAAATGAATCTTTTGTGAGCTGATATAAATAAAACATTATACTTGCTTTAGAGATGTAAGATCAGTGCATTAATCACTATACTATAAGCAGATTTAGGCTGGTTTCAGGTATCTATTAGCATGCTTTTGATGACTATCCGTCATAAAATATTTATAAAATAATGGTCAAGGATTAATTTTTTAAATTCTTACAAAACATACTACCAATAAGTTCAAACCAAGACGTCAAGGCAAAAAAGTTTTATCTACTTCTAAATTCAATGGTATATAGAATATCTGTGCTGTAAGTATGTTGTTTCTGATTGGTTCACAGTCAGGTTACTAAAATAGAATCTGACCCTTGACCTCAGGATTAGCTTTCTGATGTACTAACTTCTGATGGGTAACTTCCGCTTCATGTATGACATGGCACTTTGAAAAATCTTTAAATGACTGTGCAGCTGCTGCAGAAGTTTTTCATAAACTACTGGTTCAGCAAACATGCATTTGAAAAGACAAGGAAAACAACACAAAATCAAACGAAGCTAAGATTCTTAGAAGATCCACAAGAAACATAATGTTTCTGAATACATTTACCCTACCTCAGGGGGAGAGAACTCCAGCACTCCATTCACAAACACTCTGCCACTACATTCTTTTAATTCCTTGCTCTACAAAACATGATTTATTTTTTTGTAACTTCTTCATCAAGCTTTGAAAATTACTAGAATGTCAGTCTAACTTAATGACTCTATATTTATTTTAATAATAAGTAATATATAATTAATAATTAAATACTTGTTTGTAAAACTACTAACATCTTATTCTAGTCATTTTGAAATAAGACAAACATTAGAAATCAGAACATTTAAAGCACAGAAATACTGTTGGCTTCATAGGAGGCCAGGGTTCATGCCAAGACTAAAATTTTGCCTTTTTCATTGTTCTTCTGCACATTATTTTGGAAGCAAGAGAGCCCTCAAATTACTCCTGTCAAGTCAGAAGAGAGTTAAACTGAAATCAGTTCATAGAATTAAAATAAACAAAGTGTGCAAGTCTGTCTCTAATTTACATTATTTCTAAAACAATCTCAAGCAAGCTGAAGAGAACTATGAAAACATTTACAATAACGACTGATAAATAAATTGTTGTCTTAAGCATCAGGTAGCATTAAGCACTGCACTTCTCCTTCATGGCCCGAGTTATCTGTACAAGAAGTTTCAAGTCTGTATCTTTAAAGGTCTTTGAGTTATCATTCAGAAAAAAAAGCAACAGAAAGACAAAGCTGTGACTATATGCAAAACCTTCAGGGAGCCTAAAAATACTCACCAGTTCCTCTCCCTGTTTCCCAAATTTCTCTGTGGCCAGGAGCCAGTCTGACAGCTGACTTAACCTTGACCTGAATAAGACAAAGCTACATGATGTCTAAAAATAATTTTCTTCTATTCTCATCCAGCCATACGGAAGACCCACTGTACATTAAACATTCTACAACACAACATACGGGTATGTAATACACTGTACAAGTGTAAAATAAACTCTCATTTCCATTTTTCATACAGTGAATGTTCATTAAAAATTCAAGCTTTATTATTTTCATGAATTATGTTTCTTGTTAAATTTTTTTATGAATAACATAAACATATATGAAGAACATACCCTGATACAAGAGGCAATGGTAGAAAACTTAGAATCTGTGTTAGGTCCAGCCCACAGTCTAACATCAATGTGACGCCTTTGAAATACAGCACAAAACATGGCTTACTAGGATTGTTAGACAAGCATACCTGAAAAGAAAATATACAAACTGTGTCAAAATAGACAACTTGTCATCATCTGTTGTTTGTTTCAAATATACATTCCTGTTGTGCTGCAAATGTTGTACTAAGGGTAGAAAGAATTATTTTGCATTTAAACAGAGGGCTTGATTTAAAGTCCGGTTTCTTCAATCACAAAGATTCTATTCTACCATGTCACCATGAAAGCAATCTGGCAGGCAAGGGAGTAGAGATACAGTTAGGGGGATGGGGAAGGCGCAAAATATTCCCCGAATTTGTGTCCGTTTTCCACCTCACTTCAACGGTTGTGGTTATGCTAGAGAACACTGATTTGGCAATATCACATGGGCCTCTGATTATTCAATTCAATGTTGAACAATAAAGTATACATTACTTAAAGACATATTCAAAATCGACCTACAATAACACCTATGGTCCGGGAATTTTTTGGGGGGTGCGCGCCGGGTGCGCACCCCTCTGGATCTGGTGGTGGTACAGAAAACAGTAACTTTACAAGCTTATAATGTAACAATTATGAAACTTTCACAGAACAATTTTCAGTTCATTTCCTATCACATCATGTGTAAACAATTTACAACACTTCAACATTCTGTCAATATAAATGGGTTCAAAACATAAGTAGTAAACACCCTATAATAGAACACTTTTCATTCAATTATGCAGACATTTGTTTATTTGTTGGAATGATTTAATGCTGTTATAAAAAAATAACAACAAGCCTGTCTTTAAGATATAAAAGGGTTCAATTGTTATCTTGGAAACCCCCTAGTCTTCTATTTACAGCTAAAAATTGTCATGCCCAGTAACTTACCTAGTCATGACAGTAACTGTTTCCAAATCATAACCAAGAAGGCCATGATGTAACTGGATCACTCACCGGAATACTTTGGCTTTTGGTCTGCTGTTGAGCAAACATTTGAAGAAACTACAGTTTCTGTATAAATTTTTTTTAAAGACCATATATTTCATACAAACAGGACCCCAGGTGCAGGGCCTATTTTGACTTCAGGGACATTATTTGAACAGTACAATTCTACATAAAATATATCTTAGCACCTGGGCAAACAGTTTCAGACAGGTAGATTTTCCAAGTTTTTTTCCTACACAAACTCAATGTAAAACAAGTGACACCTGGGCAGGGTCAATATTCACCCTAGTGAAATAATTACAACAATCATTGTAGAGGTTAACTATAAAATTCTCCTTACCAGATATCTAAGGCCTAGAGCTAACATTTTCTCACAAGAAGCTTTTCAAAGATTCAATATTTTACACAAATACCCATGGCAGGGCACATTTGACCCTTGGGGCATAATTTGATCATGGTAGGAAGAGGTCCACTAGACAATGCAACATAAAAAATATCTAAGCTGTTAAGGTATACAGTTTTAGACAAGAAGACTTTTTCAATCTTCCCTATATAAGTCTTTGTAAAATAAAGTGATTTCCTGGGGCAGTGCCATAAATGAACCAAGGGGCATAATTTGTACAATCTTGGTAAAGGATCTCTTGATGAAGCTCCATGCAGAAAATCTTAGGTCTTAAGCTAACAGTCTCACAAGATTTTCAAAGATTCAGTATTTTACACAAATATGACCCCAAGGTAGGGGCTAATTTTGACCCCAGGGGCATAATTTGAATAAAATTGGAAGAGGTCTACTAGACAATGCTTCATACCAAATCTTTGGGCTAAGGGCCTAGTACCTCTTGACAAAAAGGTTTTTTCAAGTTTTTCTACTTGCTTCTATAGCAACCAGAGTTCTGCTTGGAATCAAATTCTTTGAACAAGAACATTTGGACTGAAAATGTAACCTCTAGAGCATTAACAAGGTTTTTAGATATTTGGGTTCTGTGACCTAGTTTTTGACCCCAGATAACCCATTTTCAAAACTGAGCTGGACATCATTGAAACAATCTTTCTGACAAATTTCCAGGTTATCTGGACTGAAAATGTTACCTCTATAGTGTTCACAAGGTTTTTCCATATTTAGGGTCTGTGACCTAGTTTTTGAATCCAGATGACCCATATTCGAATCTGAGCTAGAAATCATTGAAACAATCTTTCTGTCAACTTTCCAGAATATCTGGACTGAAAATGTTACCTCTAGTGTGTTAACAAGATTTTTCTATTTTTGGGCTCTGTGATCTAGTTTTTGAACCTAGATGACCCATATTCGAATTTTTGCTAGAAATCATAGAAGCAACCTTCTGACAAATTTCCAGGACATTTGGACTGAAAATGTTACCTCTAGAGTGTTAACAAAGTTTTTTCAATATTTGGGCTCTGTGACCTAGTTTTTGACCCTAGATGACCTATATTCGAACTTGTGCTAGAAATCATCGCTACAACCTTTTTGACAAATTTCCAGGATATCTGAACTGAAAAAGTAGCCTCTACAGTGTTAACAAGGTTTTTCTATATTTGGGCTCTTTGACCTATTTTTTCAACCAAGATAACCCATGTTCGAACTTGTCAGAGGCAAAAATATGACCACTAAAGTGTTAACAAACTAATTGTTGACGGACGGATGGACGGACGGACGGACAAAAGGCGATCACAAAGCTCACTCTGTAGCTACATGACAGGTGAGTTAAAAAAGGCAAAAATTCTTTACGTTTTTTTTTTTTGGTTTAAATTATCGGATATATTTGTAAGAAAAAGTCAGGTTGATTTAAGACAAGCTTAACAAAATGAAGGCAACCAATTCCAGCAAATGTTTAGTTCATTAGACATGAGGCAGTGAGTGGAAAGCTTGTGTAAATTTCATTTGTCATATATTTCCGTGACCTGGCCATATTTTAAAATGATTAAAAACAGTGTCTTTGAGAATTTTACAAGGCAAACTTACAACATTCAACTGATTTGTAAGATAAGTGGACATAATTTGATTATAAATACCAGTTTTTTCTTTTTTTCATTGAAAAAGGTTTCTTTTTCTATAAGATTAGAATACTTCTGTCGTATTTACTTAAAAGCATTGATTATAATGAATGAACATTCTCTACATCTTAAAACTGTTTATATATTTGTTCAAAAGAAATTCTGGTGAAACAGGAAACACATCCCCTAGGTAACCAGACTTTTCACAAAATAGTCACTGAATTTAATGCCAGAGATACATAAGTTTATAAGAATAAGTTGAATTCAATCCACATATTTGCCTTCTGTCATTGTCTTCTAAAGTTGAACTCAATTTCTGGTGAAAAGTTTTTTTTTAAGATATATGAGTGTTTGTACATTAATTTTGTTTTTTAATTATTAAAAAAAACAAACAAACAAAAAACAAACAAAAAACAACAACAACAAAAACTAATCATCCAAAGTGTTATACTTGTCACTCAGACATCTTTATTTTTGGGTCAACTCTATTTTGCCACACATTTGTCGTCAGTTGTCCTGGACAACTCAATCTCAAAAAAATTTGTAAAGACCTGTCCAATTGCCAAAATCTAAATAAAATGGCAGATGAACAGATATAAAACAAGTATTTCAGTTTATACTTATATTATCTGTGTGTTTTTCTCAGAAGAAAGGGACTTGTATGATTAAAGTTAGCATATTTTATAGGCCCATTAAGCCTCAGAAATGACTACAATTTTTTCTCTCAAGAAAAGGCAAAAAAGTGTTTTATAATATTCAAATATTGGATTTAGAGCATGTTAGATACTTATCACTTGAAGATAGTTGCACTGAATATGAAATAATTTGTAATAGAAGTAGCAAAATGTAAACAAAGTGGTATTTTGACATCCATACAAAATACTAATTCACTATACCTTTACTAGTGGCCAAAAAGAAAAAAAAAGAAAAATCATGGTTCAACTATATGACTAATAAGTACCATTTTGGAAAATGTAACAGTACACTAAAATAAAAAGTTTTGAGAAATCACAAAAAATAGCAGCAGTTTTGGGGCTTAATGGGCCATCATCAGTTTTGTTATAAACTCTGCAAAATATGTGACAAACGAGCAATAATATGTGTCCAACCGCATACGATTGCGTGAAACCACATAAGCAGATGCAGATCAAAGTGAGAAGTAGAAGGTGAACAACTATAAAATGTCAACCTATAAAATCTGTTCACCTTCAGAGGCGAAATAGTGAGGCCACATTTGTATGTTACCGTCACATGTCAAACTATTCTCATACACAATCAGTTCAATGAAACCAGTTATAACTATATAAATCAAGTCTGAAAAAACAACTTCTAACCAACTATAATTGTTTGACAAAAGAACCACCTTTTCTACAGTTGTACACAGGAGTACAATGTATTTGAACTATTGCAAATACAAAAGCTGAATACTTCCCAAGATAACATAAAACTGGAAAGAGTGAACAGACATAAGTATAAAGGTTAAAGACTGTATGAATCCAGCAAAAGCCAAACTGTAAAAATTTTTAGTGAAACAGTTGTATTTCAACATTGGATGTGTCCGGCTGTGAGGGTCCGAATATGTATCCAGTCTGTCGCCTAGTATGTCAACATGTAAAACTTAACGTGTGAATGAATGTCTGTAATTTTAACAAAGCTTGATACTCTTTTTAATGATTTTACCAGTTTCATCCTTCCGGACTGTCTTTTCTCTATCTATTTCAGAAAAAAATGCTTTGGTTGGTTGGTTGGTTGTTTCGATATTGCCTCGATGCGGCTATGGACACAATGTGCGTACGATATATAATATCGTTGTCATCTTGGTACTTTATACACTATGTACTTATACACTTGATACTTTTTTGTCTACAAGTACATGGATTTAACGTTTGAGTGCTTTAACGTTTGAATGTTAATTTCATGGGCGCTGCCATCTTGTATAGAATGAAACCACTAATTTAGTTCCTACGATTTTCACAGTCTTACAAATCTCACGCTGCACCGGTCTAGAAAACAACCTTAAAAATTGGCTGGAGAAAGTAAACAGACTCTATTCAGATATTTTTCAACAGCCATCTCCTGACATTTTCTAGTATTAATGCAGATCAGTTAAAAATATACATATTAATTAATGGAGGCGAAATTAATGAACTTTGTAAATTGCTAAAGGCGGAAAACATTTTCATCTTTGTGAAGGGTCAGTTATTGAATGGAAAATTTGATTGCATTTAATTATTTTACCTATTTATATTTATTGAAGTCAAACCTGTCACCAGTTCTAAATGTTTACACTATGATGTTTTTTCTGTCAGCGTAGTTCCAAGCCCTTGGTGACAAAGTAAATGAACCAAATGTCATGAAAATCTAACTCCCACATGGTCAGACACTATTCTCATTTACGAGGCGTTTGGGCACCCATTTTTCATTTGGATATTTATTATGCGGAGAATATTGCCAATCAGGAAATACATCAATATCCGCGGCAAGGTTTCCTGGACTAGCTCAGACACTTAAAAATTATATCTGTGTCGATTTGACTGTTTTTAGATAGGAATTTGTAAGTGCTGTATTTTTTAAAAGCAGATGTTGGACAGTTGATTAGCACAATGATAAATTCGCACAATTTGAAAAAAAAATATCACTGAACAATCCTAATATGAATTCAGAAAGTGAAGTAATAATAAAATAAACAAGTTAGACCATTCTGTGAAAACCAAAAATAAAAATGTTTTCTAAGGTCTCCAGATTAAATCAATTAAACCTTTAGAACTGTGAAAAAATTAAGAGCATTTTTCAAGGTCTGTACATTATTAATATGGAAAGGAGTTTACATAGTCAGTATAATGACTGAGATGCTGATTAAATGCTACAAAATTGATGCCAGGAAAATGCTAGTTATTGGTGAATGGTTCAAGTGTGTTTTTTTGTGAAATTCATTTCAAAGGGTTATGTCTCCAACATCTAAAGAAAATAAGAGAGATAGTGTTTGCAAACATTGCGTTATCTTTTCATTCTTACAAGACACAAGTCGGGTGGGCAGATGCCGATAGGCCGTATTTGTTTATATTACACATATTTATAAAAGTCTTTGTATCAATGAAAAGGTAATTTATTTAACAATTTATTCATTAACATATATTTTATTTATATATTAAAATGAACAAACTATGAAGACTTAACTTACACTATTTTTCTAAATAGTTTTCACAGTCTTCTGGCCTTACGAAAAATTAAATGTCACGAAAAAAAAATTTCATTTTTAAATCATATTTTAATGTAAAAATATGAAAATTTAATATTGGTTATTCAGAACCACTTTAATTTTGAAATTCCATAAAATAGCAAAAAAATTATGAAAGTTTAAAAATTCCAGTCATGTACATAAACATTGTTTATGTTGTTTTTGCCCACCAGACATCATATCTGTTCTGCCGTGTGACGTCACAACGATCTCTCCTATAGACATAAAATAAAAAGTTTCAACAAAACATCATTCAGCAGTTCAGTTTCAGATGTTCTCAAAGTTGAATATGGTCATAAAAGAAAAAAAAATAAGAAATTCTTCATTCATTTTGTTTAGTGTGATCATTTATTTGTTACTATTCTCATATTGTAAAATAGTTTCATACAGTTGCATATTAAGATAGAGAAGGAATTCTAGACTGAATTAGCAGAATTATATTTTATTTCTCATTAAGTGCATTTAAAGCGACTGACTCACAGATGGGCCGACGATGAAAAAAAAGAAAATGTTCTTACATCTTGAAATTTTTGATGCAATTGTGAAGAACATATTTAAACTAAGTTACTGATTCATTTTTTGATACAGAAAAACATTAAAATATCAAGTTTTACACACTTTTATCGGTACAAAAATTACCCCGTTAGTCACGGGGTAGATACTTTAGTTATAAGATTAATTTTGACGCATCCTTTCAAGTAGGCGCTGTAGCTCAGTGGGCTAGACCGTCGCTTTATATTTTACTGACCGAAAGGTCATGGGTTCGAATCCTTGTTAAGTCAAAACTTTTTTTTTCAGTTTTCATGGTGTATAGAAGCATAATATTATGTTTTTTCCATAGTATATTAAATTATCTTAAATTTTAAAGAAAAAAAATTTCAGCAAAATTATGTGAGTCAGTCGCTTTAAGTGTGCAGTCCAACTCCTAAATACAGATTATTTTAAAAACACTATTTTTTTCTGATAGTAATTACAAACATAGTAAGATCATGAACATTAATTATACCTGATCACTTTATCCCTCTTATTAAAATAGGGTCTCAGTTCAGGGTTTGTTTGTTTGTTGTTGTTTTTTGGTCATATCTTATCATACCAAATGTCTGACAGATTTTTCTGATGACCCTGGTAGCTGCTACACAAATCAACAGAATGTGCCAATAGAGCTACATGTAGTGAGATGCTTTCCATGGTTCTACCCAACATCCCCACCAAACTTCTCTAATTTACCTTAAAAGGCCTACCCAGGCACTCCTAATTTTTACTTCTGACACTTCTTTTACAGTATGTATCGGCCACCAGCCACTTTCCTCAGAATGTTTCCATGGCAACGTTTAAATGCTCAACCAAGAGGAATGCCCGCTTTTCTGGCCACAGCAGCTTCAGGAAAAAAGGAAACAAAGGCAGTCATCTTTGACATGGGAGGGGTCATTTTACCATCACCAAGACTTGTATTTGCAGGTAAATGTAGCAGTTCGAACTTTAAATCAGAAATTAGTGGTAAGTGTTTATTAAATGAGGAAAATAAATCAAAGGCAGCTCAGAAAGCTGTAAGACCACATGTAAAAAATTATCATTGTAAAAAATTACTATTAATGAAATGATTGTTTAGCCAAAATTGTGAAATGATTGTTTTGCAAAAAAAAATATGAAATGATTGTTTAGCCAAACTTGTCAACTGAAAAGAAATAACGGTAAATGCTATGTTTTGAGGATGAGTGTAAATGTGTGTAATATTTTTTTGTGGTATTTTGATTCATTACCTTGAGTTACCTTAATATTTGCAGTTTGAAAAAGAAGTATTTAAACAAAGATAAATAATGTACACTTTTTGTGTAATGATACTTGCACTTCTCAACACCCTTTTTGCTGCGGCTTTGATGGCTTCCAACCATTGATAAATGACAGGTGTTAAACTGTACAGTTCTCTTATTATAAGAAACAATATGTGCAATCATAATCACATCAGTAGATAGATAAATTTTCTTAAATTTATTCTGTTTTAACCCAATCTTGATTGACTGGTGTAGACGTTAAAAATTAGATATAATAAATAAATAGCAAAAACATTCATGAAAAAAAAATTATTGTAATAATCATGATTGTATTATGATAATAAGAATAATACAAGCAAATCTGAAAAAAGGAATTGTATGGCTTTTTAGATTTTGAAAAAAGACATAACCTACCAGATGGTTTGATATTGAAGACAATCTTGGCTGACAGAATAAACGGAGCATGGACACGTTTGGAGGAAGGCAAACTTTCCATGGCAGAGTTTGCGAAAGCTTTTAGTGAAGAATGTTCTAAACAGGTGAATATTGCTACTACCTGTCATTCCTTGTTCTCAAAGTTTTTCAAATAACAGTCTTTATTTATGTTGAAATGACCTTGTCTCTAAAACCCAGTGTCTGCTGGGTAATAAAAAGTTCATATCTGTTGCAAGTGTCAGTAGTGAAAAACATGCTCACTTTAGATCGGTTAGCAAAATTTTGTCTACATTCCCTACCTGTCCAGGACAACTTCCTACTTGTCCAGAACAATTTCCTACCTGTTCAGGAAAATTGCCTTACTGTCTAGTACATGGATTTAGGAAAGGAGTGTATAAGAAATAAAGGCATGTATGGAAAGGGACCCAAAGAACATGTGGCCAAGTGGCTGTTTCAGTGGTTTCAGTCTGTTTTTAGGACATACTGAAATATCAGTCTACTGAGTACTGTTACATTACTCTGAAATACTTTTCATGTGATAAATGTTTTAATGATTTCATACTGGTCCTTGTTTAATGTTTAATTCTAGTTATTTTAAATTTATACTTGGTCGTTGGTTGTTTGTGTTTTACTTGTAATCTATTAATCTGCAAAGAAATGAAGTGTTGTAGTATCTTGTGTTAGCATTACCAATAGGTCAAGGAGGAGTGATAATCAACATTTCCAAAAGCATCTTATATATATGTGTGCTTGTGATGGGTTAAATTGCGTTGACCAACATTAAGCTGATGCAGGTTCTATAATGCTGTAGCCTGCCAGGTTAGCTCAGTTGGTGGAGCACTCGGCTTCCATGTTGGAATTATGGGTTTGAACCAAACCCTGTTAGGATGATTTCTGAATCCTGAGACATAAACTTCTTAGACAGTTTAATGTTTTCTCCTAATATACATGTATAATCTTCCGTTTCTACTGTAACTGCTGATATATCTGTTAACAGCTGGGCAAGGAAGTTGACATGTCTGGCTTGATGCCTGGATTCAACAAACATGCTGCAACACCATTTCCTCAGATGATTGACGCCGTAAAAAGTGTGAGAGCTGAAGGATTAAAGACTGCATTGCTCACAAATAATTGGTTTAATATAGACAATAATCAGAGTTACATACCTGTGGATTTGTCTTTATTTGATGTGGTAAGTTAGGATAAATTAAGATTGATTTCTGCTAGAGACATTTTATTTTTGCCTGGCATTGTCGTTTGTTAAACTTGGCTTGATTGTTTACTGATTTATATAATTGTTTTAAGACCACTAGCAAAGGTATGCATTTTACTTTCAGAAACATTTACTAAAAAAAAAAAAAAAAAAAAAAAAAAAAAGGGATTAATTAGTGTTCAATGTTCATAATAAAGAATATTTTTTGACATCTGCACTCAAGTGTTTCTCTGACAAAAGTAGATCTTGATGTTGGGTTCAGATTTGTTGTTGAAACAGAGTAGAGCAAATCAAGGGGTGAATGTCAGAAAGTTGTCAGTGCTATGAAATAAAAAGCAGATAGCACTTTTTACATTCACTCCTTGAAATTGTGATTTCAAAATTGCATTGCACTATTAAAACCTTCTTCTGTTCATTTAATACTTTTTGCATAGAAACAAAAGATTTGAAAAAAGTGATAAAATGAAAAAAGAACAGATTTTTTTGTCAGTTTCAAGAATCTCATTTCAGCCAAATTCTAGAAAAGCGTTTGATGAGTCATACAGTCCATTAGCCAAGTGTAAAGACCCATGTGTACTTGACACTAAAGGGAAATGGAGATACTTGCTTTGTGTAGTATATATATATAGTTTGGTCCTGGTCCGGCCTGTCTAATTATGATCTTAATTGTTGAGTGGGTTGTTAAACCTTAGTTTACTCTTTACCTTAGTGGGATATGCTTTAAGAATACTGTAAGTGAAAATAACGTTTCAGGTAGTGGAATCATGTAAGGTTGGCTACAGAAAACCCAACCCTAAGATCTATGAGATATGTCTACAAGAGCTAGGACTACCAGGTGAACAGTGTGTTTTCCTTGATGACATGGGAGGTAACCTTAAAAGCGCTAAAGAGTGTGGTATCAGGACAATCAAGGTATTTCTAATGCGTCATATTTTTATGAAAGAATGTTTTGATAATGATGAACATGCATGCATTCCTGGTAAGGCCATTAACTTTAATGTTAAGAAGATGTCTTGAATTTTCTGGACTGTATTTGAATAAATGTTTGGAAAATTCTGGGGAGTAGGGAAAAATTAGTAACTTTTAAACTACTAACAAGAATATATGTAGTAAAAAGTTCAGTTTTATACATATGTAAAGGAGTTTACACAAAGGAATAATGTGTTAAGTTATTGTGTTGCATATTTTATGAAATCAGGTCCTAGATCCTGACCAGGGGGTGCGGGATTTGGAGGCAGAGCTTGGCTTGACGCTACAAGGTTACGTCGATGGAACTGCAACTGTTCCAAAAAGGCTGAAACTAGATGAAAAGAAGTTAAAAGGTTATCTCAATTGGCAGTTAAAATTACATTCCACAGGTAAGGTGTCTTTATTTTCTATTTTTTGTGCAAGTCATTTTGTTTGTTACTTGTCTCTGAGTGGTTGAGTGGTTAAAGTCACTGGCTTCAAATCGCTTAACTTCTCATCGATATTTGATCATGATTATGAGTCCTAATACTGACCAACACCAGTTAGGTTAGAAAGTTGGCAGTTTCTCACTGAGAATGGGAGTCTAGTACTGATACTTCCCAGGAATGATGGTAATTTAGTTTCATTTACGTGTTCAAAATAAATTGAGAAATATTTTTCTAGTTTGCTCAAAGAATGTTATGCTTTTAAGAGGGCATAAACTAATTGCATTGTCTGTCGGTCAGTCTGTCAGTATACAACTGATGTTAACTCTCTAACACTGCCATTTTTTTTATAAGATTTTTATATTATTTACCTCAAATGTTAATCACATAGAGATGACCTGTAGCAAACAAGACTCAAGTTTCCAAGTTAAGGTAAAAAGTTGTTGTCAAAGTAATATGTACTGCCAGCTGTTATGTTCTTGCCCACTCTGTAACTGTGTGACTGATGCATTAAAGGATGTTGAAAAAATCTGGCATAGTTCAAAAGATACTGGCAATGTGTCTCAAACTGTCTGTCTGTCAGCTGTTTGTCTGTGAAGCCAAATTACAAAAAATACTACCTACTTACATATTCCTGTCCACTCTGTATCTCACTGATACATGACCGGATTTTAAAATAACTTTGCACAAATGTTCACCAGATTGAAACATTGAGTCACAAGGTTATCTGTATTGCCAAATGATATGAAATACTGCCTGCCTGCATGTTTATATAAAACTGAATATTGTGCTAAGTTATTTCAAAATGACGATTTTACCAATGAGCTGAGAGACATAAAGAAACAGTTTTGCAGTATACTATGCTATTTGGCGATACAGAAACAGATGGACGGTTTGTCCCAAGCTTCCTGATAAACATTTTTGTGTTATCCTCTTAAAATCCTGTCATGTACTAGTAACATAGAGAACATTGAGGCAATATGTCTGAAACCATTAGTCAGTATGCCAGTCTGTCATTCATATTCCATTCTTGTATATTTGTGATCAGAGTTGTCACTTAAGCTAAATACCACCGCTTCAAAACAATCACTTGTTGACAGTACCCTTCACTTATAGTAAAAGTTCTTTTATATTTTCACAGAAGACCCAATATTGAGATGCTTTTCTCATGGACAGTCCAATCCAACATATTTTATAAGATATGGAGGAAAAGATATGGTTCTACGAAAGAAACCTGTAAGACATATTTTAAGTTACTATTTTTATGGTACCATTGTGAAATATTTTGATTGTTTAAACATGGTAATCTCCTCTTCAGAAAGATTAGTTATAGCTGTAGCAGTTTTATTCAGAGAATTTGATTGGTTTTATTCTGTAACAGTTTTATGTCAGGGAATGTGACTGGTTTAAGCTGTAGCAGTTTTAATATTCAAAGAATCTAATTGGTTTAAAAATTTTAACAGTTTAATGTCAGTGAATGTGATTGGTTTATACTGTAGCATTTTATATCAAGGAATTCCTTTAGTTTCAGCTGGTGCAGTTTTTTCATCAAAGAATTTGATTGGTTTAAGATTCCATAGTTTTTATACCCCCACCACAAAATGTGGGGGGGCTATAATGGATTCGCTTTGTCGCGTCCGTCGGTCAGTAGGTTCGTCCGTCCGTCGGTCCGTCCGTCCGTCTCCATTATCGTGTCCGCTCTATAAATCCTATACCAACTGAAGGATTTTCTTCAAACTTGGCTGAAATGTTCACCTCAACAAGGGGATGTGCAGAACCCATGTTGCCCATGTGTCAGCTCAAGGTCAAGGTCACAATTGAAGGTCAAATATCAAACAATCAAATATTAGACATTATGTCGTGTCCGCTCTGTAAGTCCTACACTAATTGAAAGATTTTCTTTAATCTTGGCTCAAATGTTCACCTCAACAAGGGGATGTGCAGAACCCATGTTACCCTTTTGCCGG
This sequence comes from Cyclina sinensis, assembly GCA_012932295.1. NCBI lineage: Eukaryota > Metazoa > Mollusca > Bivalvia > Venerida > Veneridae > Cyclina > Cyclina sinensis. The sequence continues at coordinate 15,603,144 of JAAONU010000009.1, forward strand.
CTTAAGGTCAAGGTCACACTTGAAGGTCAAAAACTGACTTAGAAAATATTCTTAAATTTTAACATGTATTTGAATATTTCTGAAACTAGCACAGGTATTTGCTTGAAACTTAAAATATATATAAAGTGTCGCGAGTAAGATATGCAGGTCAAGTTTCATAACTCTGTATTGCATTTTGACAAAGTTATGCCCCTTTTTAAGTCTTTTAATTTACTTACAATCAATACTAGACAATATGTCGTGTCCGCTCTATAAATTCTATACTGATGGAAGGATTTTCTTCAAACTTGACTCAAATGTTCACCCCAACTGGCAATATGCAGAACCCATCTTACCCTTGTGCCAGCTTAAGGTCAAGGCCACACTTGAAGGTCAAAAATTGACTTAGAAAATGTTCTGAAATTTTAACATGTACTTGAATATTTCTAAAAATAGAACAGATAATCATTTGAAACTTCAAATATATACGAAGTGTCGCGAGTAAGATATGCAGGTCAAGTTTCATAACTAAAAAAAGTGGGGGGGGGGGGATAACTTTGTATTGTATTTTGACAAAGTTAAGTCCATTTTTATGTCTTTAAATTTATTTACTATAATATTTCTTAAACCAGAACAGATATTTACTTGAAACTTAAAATTTATATGAATGGTTACAAGCAAGCTCAGATGACGAAAATTCTACAATTCCATTGAATTATGACACAAGTTATGCCCCTTTTAGGCTTAGAAAATGTTCTGATATAACCATTAATACTTAAATGTTTCTGAAACTAGAACAGATATTCACGAAAATGAAAGGTTATTTGTAACTGTTTCGAACATGATTTGACAATATATTTTTATACTATTACCTGTACAATTTGTTTGTTTTTTTCACCAGAGATATTTCTTTTTATGTATATGTATTTGTGCCACTAAAGTTATTCCCTTAACCACCTTTCCATGTCGTCTTCTGTCAAGGACATTGGTGGGGGTATGAATCGCATTCAGCTATAGTTCTAGTTCATCAAAGACCTTGATTGCTTTCATGCTGCACTGGATAAAATTCAAAGAAAACATTATGTTCAGATGTCAGAAGTACATAAATTTAGTTTAGGAAAATTTGGCAAAGGCTGTAGATGAATCTCTACTTGAGAATTTAATTGATTCTTGAGTTATTACAGTTTTTATACCCCCTAAACAAAGTTTGGGGGTGTATATATATAGGAGTCACCTGGTGGTTGTTCGGGCAGTCGGTCATTAGGGCGGTCTGTTGCAATTTCTTTGTCCGCAGTATAACTTGAAAACTAATGGTTTGAATTCAGTGCAGCTTCAAACAATGGTCAAGCAACATGAGAGGAAGTGCAGTGTTCAAGAATTATAACTCCATCTTCAGTATTTGCAGAGTTATTGCCCTTTGTTGGTTGTCGTCTGGAGCATACTTTGAAAACTACTGTTTTGAATTCAGTGCAACTTCATACATTGGTCAAGCATGATGAGAGAAAGTGCAATGTTCAAGAATCATAACTCCTTCTTCACTGTTAGCAGAGTTATTGCCCTTTGTTGGTTTTCCTTGTCCAGAGCATAACTTGAAAACTACTGGTTGGAATTCAATGCAACTTCATAAAATGGTCAAGCACAATGAGAGGAAGTGCAGTGTCTAAGAATCATAACACCATCTTCAGTATTTGCAGAGTTATTGCCCTTTTTTCTTTGTCCTTGTCCGGAGCTTAACTTGAAAACTACTGGTTGGAATTCAATGCAACTTCATACAATGCTCAACCACAGTGAAAGGAAATGCAGTGTACAAGAACCACAACTATCTTTAATTGCCCACAACCATAACTCTATTTGAATTCTTTTACAAAGTATTTTGTTACTCATTACTACCTCAGTTCCGAAGCAGTCTTGTGGGGGTATTAATCACATTTAGTGATATCTATAGTTTTATGTGAAAAGCATCTTATCTGTTTTGTCAAATGGATAATTTAAGTTTCGCAAGTTTTATTGTTTGCATTATAGCCAGGGAAATTACTACCATCAGCACATGCAGTTGAGAGAGAATACAAAATAATGAAAGCTGTCAGACCTCATGGTGTGCCTGTACCTAAAATGTTAGCACTGTGTGAAGATAACAGGTGAGTGAAATATTGCATTGACACACAGACACAAAAGTTTGACCTTGGCCATGTATTGGTTACATTAAAATATTTAATTTACATCAGTGTAAGTGGAAGCAACTGATGTAAACTGCTCTAGGTAACTGTCTCCTAGCCTGATTGGTCGTGTGAAATGTGTGAGAAAATGCAGAAGTCACATTAAATGCCACTGACAGATTTGACCTCTGAGTAAAAAGTCTAAACCTACCTCTGAGTTTTATGCCTTAACCTATGTCTGTGTTAAGTCTAAACATATCTCTTAATCATAAGTCTTAACCTGTGTCTGTGTTAAAACTCTAAACCTTTCTTCTTTACTAGAGAATGGGCTGGCATTAATATCTGTGCCAAATGATAAAGGAAAGCTCTAAAAGAAAATATTATTTGTCCAGAACAATAATGTGATTGTTTCTTCATGGACTCATATGGACTGTTAAGTGCTTTATAAGTAAGTCTTATAGGCAAAATGTAGAAACAAAAAAAACGACCTAATATTCTTGATAGATGTTTCTTTATTTTCCACAAACCCAATGATTATACAACCTTTTCAACCCCAGACTGAAATTTGGAGTGAATATCTGTTCATTTATCTAAATCAGCTTAAGATATAATTTGTATTTTACAGAGAATATAACTTTTTTTGTTTGTGGGTTATCAGTTTAATATTTGCTATTCTGTAAAAAAATTGACAAGCATAATATTTGGAGCTTTTTCAGTCTAACGAAGGCATTAGCCATGAAACAAGATAAGGGAGTGGAAAAAGTTATCACCATGGCCTTGTGGTGTATATAATGAATAGTATATATTTATGTAGATTGTTACATATGATAATTTATATAATTTTATATCTTAACTTACCTTTTATATCCCAACTTACGTTTATTTTCTATGCAGTTTTATTCATAGTGTTATGCAACACAAGCTGAGTGTTTTTTTCTTCTTCTGTCAGTGTACTGGATACACCATTCTACATTATGGAGCATGTGCCAGGTCGGATATTCCAAGACCATCTACTAGAGGGCCATACACCTGAGGAAAGGTCAGCCATATACCAAGAGATGGTGAAAACATTGTGTAAGATCCACTCTGTAGATATCAATGCAGCTGGACTGCAGAATTATGGAAAACAAGGTCAGTGCCATAGAAAAAGTAATGTATCATTAAGTTGTGTTTAGCGCCCTCTAAAACAGTCACAGTCATATACAGTGAACAGTTCACCTTACTATCTTTCCAGGGACTGACCAATACTAGACTTCCATCTTCCTTAAGATTGAGAAGTAAAGATGTTAGCTTGTTGATATATACATGCCTCAAGAGACAAAACACTGTAAAATCAAGGTCCCTATAGCTGTTTGTTTGAACTTTAAAAAGAAAGATTTGAATACAACTGTCATAGTGTCTGGTAGAAACCATACTGTAACTGTATTTGCTGGAAAAAATGGTAGTTTCTGGTGACTTCTTTCCCTTAAGTTAGTGTATTTCCCTTCCCCTCCACCCCTCCCACACACACAAACACAGAATAGATACTGTAACTGTTAAGATTAAAAACTTCTCTTATTCTGCCATATGGTGACAAATGATATCTAAAGCAATTAAACACATTTAAATCCTGTTTCAAAAAGTTGGGGTTGTAATTAGAGAAAACAAAATGTTATTGCGATAATGAAGCAGAAGCAGAATTTTGGTTATATCTTTTGTTTAGACACACATTGACTACTTTTTCTGTTTTTGTCAGTTGTCTGTGGTGAAGATAAACTTAAGCATTTGGGTCATACCTCCCCCCACCACCAACACCCCCTTCCCCCACCCACTCCCCTCACCCACACCCCAACACACACATGAAGGGGTATTAAAAAAGATTTGCTTGAAAGTGTTCCATACCCTGGTGTGTTTTGTGAAAATCTCTCTGGGCAAAGTGTTACTCTGACATCTCTTGTTATTACTTGTTAGCATTCAATATACCTTATAACCAGACATGGGGTCGATTACTTCTAAATGTAATCGATTAAATTACGATTACATCAATAAAATTTAGAATACGATTACGATTACATTACTCTATTTTTTAAACTGTAACTGAATAAATTACAATTACTCTGAAAATGTAGTCGATTACAATTACGATTACTTTTCATTGTGTTCATAGCAGTAATCAGATAAAAGATCCAAATAGCACTGACATTTTTATTTACACAAAAACATGAACACAGCTGCAGCACACAATTTGCAAAATGTTACAAAGTAACCAGGATGACTGACATGTGTCTTCTACTAAATTTAAATGTGTGAGTTACATTTTATCATAATTAATTTTTCAAATGTTTTATCACTCAGTCTACAGTGCTCTGGACGAAATATTTTGCCAGCTATGCTAAACAATCGCTCAACTGGGGCTGATGTTTCTCAAATTAAGTTGTTTTTTAATAAACTAAAAATATAAACAAACTTACTTTTAAAAGGGTTGAAAAATTGGAGGTTGTTGTTGTTGAACCAGATATATAAGAACTGCACAGTTTGCATTTTGCTTTTGTAGTTCCCTTAGCATCTGGTGGTATATCAAAAAATTTAGAAGCCATAACACTTGATTTCTGTGCAGACAGAATTGCAATAACCACATTATGTGCTATATAAAACAGAAAATCATGAACTGGTTTTACACTTTTGTTGAGTGATTATACCAATTATCTTTAGTAAAGGGACAGCAAACTAGGTGTTATTGTACAATATCAGTTATTGTTTTCACAAATACTTGTTTAAGCCTCAGGCAGAATATAAAAGTTGTTTGTTACTGATAACAAAAGGTGAAAATATTTATGGGATATAATTAAATCATAACATAGTCTGAAAGATTGTGTATAGTCAAACAGTAAAATTAAATAACTCAGTTATAAATGAAACTTAAGAAAAGTAAAACTTTTCAATTAAATAAATTTCACCTTTAATTGAATCTGTCCAAAGTAAAACTAGTTTAACATATTACACCCAGTGCACTTTGCAGTATTTTCAATATGAAATATCGTATTTGCACAAGTATATAATACAGCATTCCATAAATGAAGTCTTTTTCTATGCCAAAGTAATCGCTTTGTAATCGATGATTACACCACTTTTCATGCAGGTAATGATTACAATTATGATTAAATGTAATCGACTTTTAAAAAGTAATCGAATACATTCGATTACATGGACAAATTGTAATTAAATGCAATCGATTACGATTACACGATTACGATTACCCTATGTCTGCTTATAACATTGAAAGTTGCTGTTAATATATTGATTAGGGTTTTTTACAGGAGGTTACTTGATAAGAAACTTCCCAAGAACTTACCATACATTATACCATGTAACAATGCAAGATGCACATATTTTGATTTGATTTTTTTACAGGTGGTTATTTGTTGAGAAACTTCACAAGATGGGCAAAACAATACGAGGCCAGTAAGACTGGTGAAATAGACAGCATGAACAAACTGCTAGAGTGGATTCCGACACACTTACCGGAAAATGAACGTTGCACCATAGTGCATGGAGACTTTAGGTAATGAATCTGTCAAGATTTAAATCATATTAAAGTGCTTTGTAAATTTGATTGGAAAATACAGATGCAGAATTCAAAAATATGTTTTTAGGTCACCTGAGCACAAAGTGCTCAATGGTGAGCTTATGACATTGATTGTTGCATTGTCAACAATTAGACTTAAACAACTTCACCACCTATACTGCTTAGCCAGCTGTGATGAAACTTGCCTGGGATATTTCCTGCATGAAGCTCTACCAAAGTTGTTCAAAGAATTTAATTCCAAGCAAAACTCTGGTTGCTATACAGCAAGAAGGAAAAATTTAAAAAAATCTTCTTATCAAAAAGTACTTGGCCCTGAGCCTTAAGATTTGGTATGCAGCATTGTCTAGTAGACCTCTACCACGTTTGTTCAAATAATGTCCCTAGGGTCAAAATTGGCCCAGCACAGATGGTCACAAGTTTTACATAGAAATATCTTGGAAAATCTTTAAAAAATCTCCTTGTCAGGCCTAGAGTTTTTACATTTGGCTTGACGCATTGTCTTGTGGACCTCTACCAAGTTTGTTCAAATAATGTCCCTAGGGTCATTATTGGCCCTGCCTGAAAGGTCACATGTTCTATAAAGAAATAAAGAGGCAATACTTTAAAAATCTTTTGTCTAAAACTGCCAAGAGGAATGAATTTTAATGTGTAACCTCTTAATCAAGTGGACCTCTACGCAGTTTGTTCATATAATGTCCATTGGGTAACGATGAGCCCCACCCCAGGGGTCACATGTAGAAGGAAATCTTAAAAAATCTTCTTGTCTGAAATAACAAAGTCTAAAGTTCTGAAATTTTACATGAAGCTTCATGTAGTGGACTACTACCAAGTTTGTTCAAATTAAGTCCATGGGGTCAAAATTAGCCCCAGACCTGGGGTCCTATTTGTGTAAAATATTTTATCTTTGAAAATCTTCTTGTGAGAAATGTTAAGTTTTGACCTTGGATATTTTGTGTGGAGCATCATCTAAAGGTACTCTACCAAGATTGTTCAAATAATGCCCTTGGGTTAATTAATGGCCCTGCCCCAGGGTCACATGATTAAACATAGGCTTATATAGGAAAGATTTTAAAAAATCCTCTAGTCTGAAACGGTATACCCTGGAGCTTTAATATTTTGTATGTTGCATAGTCTAGTGAACGTCTATGAAGTTTTATTCAAATCATGCCCCTGGAGTCGGTTTTACCCCACCCCAGGGGTCCTATTTGTATAAAGTATTTAATCTTTGAAAATCTTCTTGTCTGAAACCTTAAGCTGTAGACCTTAGATATTTTGCATGGAGCATCATCTTGAGGTCCTCTACCAAGATTGTTCAAATTATGCCCATGGTGTCATTAATGGCCCTGCCTTGAGGTCACTTGATTTTACATAGGCTTATATAAGAAAGACTTCTTGTTAACTTTGAAAACGTATGCCCTGGAGCTTAAATATATTGTATGTTGCATAGTCTAGTGAACCTGTACCAAGTTTGTTCATGGGGTCATATTGGTTTACCAAGACCTGTTGACATTCTTTCTGTTCTAAAGCTACTTCCATGACATTAGTAGAGGTTGAAAGGAGATTTTATTACTGACATTTGCTGACATTGTGATATGTTCCAATGGTAAAGAAGGTGAGTGATATGATGACTGCAGAGTCCATGGATTTGGTTTAAAAAAAATGATATCTAATGTGGTATTTGAACCATCTGCCATTTGACACATGCCTTAGGTGCCCCCCAACCCCCATTTGTTTGATAGTCCCTTTTCAGATGAGTGACTCAGAACCTCATGTTACAAATGTATCTCCCCTTTTGGACACTAAGCAAAATATTAAGAAATAATGTCTCTCTCTCTGCTACCAATAATGATGTTGAAAACTTCTTACTTCTTCAAGGTCATAAGTCCGCATCTTTGAAGAAGGTTTGATAACTCTTACCTGTATAGTCACAATTTTATCTCTCCTTTTTGACCTAGAAAATTTTGTGCACTGTCTTGTAATTAGTAGCATTATCCATAACCTTTCAAGAAACATGTTTTAAACTTTTTATATGCCTTTAAAGGGACTGACTCACAGAATTTAGCTGAATTTTTTTCTTTAAAATTTAAGACAAGTTAATATACTATGGAAAAACATGATATCATGCTTCTATACACCATGAAAACTGAAAAAAAAGTTTTGATTTCACCAGGATTAGAACCCTTTCGGTCAGTAAAAAATAGAGCGACGATCTACTCCACTGAGCCACGGAGACTAGTTATTAAGACTAGTCAAAATTAATGATATAACTGAAATATCTGCCCCGTGACTAACGAAGTAAATTTTTTACTAACAAAGTGTGTAAAACTTTATATTGTGATGTTTTTCTGTAACAATAATGAGTCAATAACTTAGATTAGATATGTTCTTCACTATTACAGAAAGAATTTCTAGATGTATAAATATTTTCTTTTATTAATCGTCGGCCCATCTGTGACCCAGTCGCTTTAAGGTCATAAGTCCTGAGCACTGAACAGAATTTTATAACTGTTACCTGTCTAATGGCAAATTTATCTCCCTTTTTTAGAGTTATTGGATATCTCCCAAGTCAGTAAAGATGCCTACTTTGAAATGTCACATCATTGGTCAAAAGTAGATAACTCTTACCAATTTTTACAAATTTATTACAAATATATATAGTTATTATTAATTTACCCTTTTGGACTTAGCAGCACTATGCAAAATATTCAGAAATATTGTTTATCTCCACAACCAATAAAGATGTTTAAAGCATTATATACTTCTTTCATGTTGTAAGTTTATGAATAAAAAATCTGTGACTTGTCCATTAACAACACATGCAATAACTTCCCTGCTGATGTTTACTCTCATATACATACATACTGCATATAACATTGCTTTCTTCTAGCATAATTAAAGCATCGGTTGTCTTTACAGCTCCTGTAGTAGTTGTACTCAGGTGAGATATTTAAGGCCACTATGGCTCTCTTGTTTAAAGTTTTTTCATCATGAACTTTAAGTGCTTCTTGGTAAATTATCATTATTTTTTATGAAAATTGGAAAAGAAAGAAAATAGAATCAATTTGTTTGGCATTCATTCTCTATTTATCATGATAGAAAAGAACTTAAATGTCAAGTAAAGGCATGTTATTTTTTCAGACTGGACAACTTGATTTATCACCCATACAGACCTGAAGTTCTAGGGGTGCTTGATTGGGAATTGTCCACACTGGGTGACCCCTTTTCAGACTTAGCAACAATGGTCATATGTTATTATATTCCACCTGGTTTCCCCATGTTTCCATGTGAGTAAATAGAAATTTCCATGTTGCATCATTTACCAACTGCCTCATTTGCATACTACATAAAATTCAAAGATAGTATGTGGGAGTGATAACAGACCCACTGGACTTGTAACTGCTTCTCCACAAACACTATTGATTGTCTTTCAGATAAGACATTAAAGGATTCTCTCTGAGAATGGAAGAAACTCAGGAGTGTCCGTAGAATGGGAAGCATTCTGTTTCATGCACTGTCTCCCACATCTGAAGAATACTAAACTCTTCAAGGGGTACAGTTATATTGTTGACCTATATTGACAATATAAAAACTCAGATGAATAATATGTGATAAATTGAAAGGCTGCAAGGAATTCTCATGCTCACAACATAGGATAGATAGGCTAAGCAAGGCTCAGTTTGGAAGTCGGTGTTTGGAATATTTATTCAACCCTTTCCATGCCCACCCGACTAGATTAATTGGTAGAGCATAGTATTGTCAGACCTGGGGTTCCCGGTTTGATCCCCAATCGGGCCGGCAAAGTTTCTCCATGACAATTGATCTCAGACAATGCATCTATAGTTCATGTCCCTCACCTTTGAATCAGGTGAGGAAGTAGTCAGTTGCTTGCAAAGAAATTGGCTGGTAAACTGTTTGGATACCCAGGAACACTTGTTAGGTGGACTGACTGCCAGGATATGACCATATGTTAAAACTGGGTTCAAGTGTAACAGATTTTGTTCTTGTCTGGCTATTGTTTCCTTTCAAATCCGGTGTACCCATTTTTAGTTTAGTGTTTTCTAGCGTATGAGTTCATTTTCTTCTAGGCTTTAGAGTTTCATTACTACATGTACAAAAAACTGCTGACCAAAAAGTATTCTTCCTTTCTATTACAAGTGATTGGTTCATGATTGACCATTGCAAGTTTACTTCCATTTGCCTATCTCCAGATCTTGTAGACATGCATGCTCACTCTCAAGGCTTGTCTTATGGTCTTAAAATTCTCTTAAAAACCTCCTGTTGTATTGTGTTTCCAGGCATACTTACTCTCTATCAAATATTATATGTACATATGAAATTACCTATCTTCCATTTCTGCCTTTATTTTTATACTTGTGTTGTAGAAAGTGTAAATAACTTATCCTGTTTAGCCTACTTCCACAAGACATGCTTTGCTTCTGCAGTAGCTTGCCTGGTTAGACCATCTCTAAAGGGTTTCAATGTGTACCCCCAAAGACAGTCAGCACTAGATACTCACTCTAACACAGTCCACACAGAATTAAGTTTCTCTGTATACTCAAATATAAAACATTGCTATATTTGCAGACTGGATAATTTAATTTATGACAAAAGCACACCAGAAGTCCAAGCTGTTTTAGACTGGGAGTTGTCAACCATAGGTGATCCTATCACTGACCTTGCCACCATGCTGGTGTGTTTTTACATTCCACAAGGGCATCCTAGTATTGCCTGTGAGTTGGATCATCTTCTTATGACCCTTTAACCCCTTTGTGCCAAACATTATCCAGAGATTTTACACCAGTCATTCATGTTACAATTTCCATGATTAAAGTTACTATTTCCACAGTACAAGCTACCGTTTCCATGGGCCAGTTTATATTTTCCATGGTTAATGTCACCATTTATATGTTTTAAATCACCTATCCATGATTCAGATTATTTTTCATAGTAAAAGTTACCGTATATATGGCAAATGCATACTTTACCAATTTTGTTTGTTTCAAGTTATCATTTTTGTTATTAAGGTAACCATTTCATGGTAAAGTTACCATTTCTGGATTCAAGTTATCATTTTTATAGTGCAAGAGGATACCAGATGTATCCTTAATGACATCAGTAGTTTGCTCTTGTTTTGCTTCAAGTGGGGTGGGGGGGGGCAACTTTTGATTGACAGAATGGTTGAAATAGACTTTATATGTAAAGCATCTCCCACTGTTGGGGATTTTGACAAATTGCCATTGCTCTAGGGTTGTGATTTAGACTCTGAAAAAGGAAAATAATCAAATTTCCCTGGGTCAGCCTGCTGCCCCCTCCCTGGGACAAAACATTGAGAGGTGCATTATGCCTAAAATAGCTTAGTAGATATTAAAATACCATTTACATTTTGCTACAAACCATTATCATACCCTTGTTTACAATTTGCTGCTCAATTTTATTATTTCCTTGTGGCAGCATAGCATTACAAATTCATTGTCACAAGATCATATTTATTATAGTTGTATTAAACTATTATCTTCTTGCTTCATACATTGTAATTCGATGTGTATTTCTCTGTATTCTGCTCTTTCAGTTTAAAAATCCTTGATTTGTCCTATGATTCAATCACCACTTCCATTCATGAGTACGGTATGTTTTCCTCATACTGTAAGATTTCATTTTCATTCTTCAATGATTTATATCCATCTCTCACTAACATGCCTCATTGTAAATAATATGTAATTCTTTCTCCTCGAACCATGCCACAGGATTTCCATATTTCAAAATGACCTCCTTTCCTCTTCTGGTGCTTAAGGTATAAATCTAAAACAGTGCTTTACTAAGCTTATTGCATGGCAGTTATTTCCTAGCAGCCTCCAAACTGAACCTTGCAAAACTAAAAACACCTGAATTATCATGAATCATAACTTACAAGAAATTTAAATACCTATTTCTTGTATGTCTTAGTTACAAGAATATTTTGCAGTTTTGGCAAACCATTTTGAAAGTGATTTCTTATGTGTGCTGTGTTTTTGTGAAAGCATAAAAAATGTTTTTAAGACCCCAGACCCTCTCATAAAGATTTACTGAACACTGAGGAGATAGTTACAGTATCCTAGCAACAAGAACTTAAACTAAATGGGTAAAAACCATATATAATAATTAAAATGTTACAACAATTTTAGAGACATTTTCTCATAAATGCATTTATATAAAGGGCTCATTCTGTCTTTAAAAATGAATTTAGATTTTATAGCTACTGCTAATTGTCTAATAGTGCTCTTGTGTATTGCAATACTAGTTCCTGGCATGAATGAATCTTGTTGGAGAGAAATGATGGAACCAGTCATGCTAAACTTACTGAGAGAAAGAGCTGGTAGCTTGCATTCTGGTGGACTAAGACTCAGTGAAATAGAAGTCATTGCCCCAGGGCACTCCTTAGCATTTAGTAGCCAACTTATTTTCATCTTGTAATAACAGGCACAGGCTTTGTTATAATATATCCAGCATTATATATTTCCAGCATTTATTGGTGTTGATTTAAAGGCGTTGGGTATACCTTCGGAACAAGAACTTGTGGAGATGTATTGTAGGAGGATGAACATTCCTGTGTTAGACAACTGGGAATTCTATGTTGCCTTTAACTTCTTCCGGTTTGCTGCCATTTTGCAAGGGGTATACAAAAGGGCTATTTCTGGTAAGTGGATTATTGTAATTCTATATGCTTCTTAAATAAAACTTGCAACTACAATTGGAACAAATCACAAAAGAATGAAAAAATATTGTACTATTTAAACTGTCTTCAGTCACTTGATAGCCTTTTGTTATGAGGTAAGGTTGCAATAAAATAAAAAATGCTGTTTTACAAAACATTGACCAGGTCTGTAGATGAATCACCTATCAACTGCATATTCTTTGGAGGTATAAGTTAATTTTATTCAGTGCAGATATCTGTAAGAGCAAGTAAACTGTATTTGGTATTAATGATTTAGGAAGTGAAAAATGTGGGACAATTTAAAGATATTCTCTTTTAAAAAAGGACATTTGTAATAAATTATCCTCCTTGAACAATAACATATTGTGAATAAACAATCACTTCAAGTATTAAGGTAACCTAATAAATAAAAGGTATTTTTTTATGCTACAATTTTGTAAAAGTGTTCAGTGGTGACTGATATGAGAAGGGAGGTAACTCAAGGAGGGGACTCAAAAGTAGATTTTTAATGAGTTATCTTGCAGTTCAGGTCATGCTTGTTACATACAGCTGATAGTAACTTTAAGATAAATACTGTAACAGTATCAGTGTCAAAAATTAGAATGGCAAGTGTCCTATATTAGATTTATATTTGTTGGATAACTGAAACAGGAAGACATTTTGTGAGAAATTTTTCTTTAAACAAGAGTTACAATTTTAAGTATAATTTATATTTGGTGGGACAGTTTATACTTTTAACTGCATTTTCTTTTAAATCAGAATTATGCATATGTCTCATCAGCTGTCATTAATAGTTTGTACTTTCTAAAAAAGAAATTCCTTATTGCATGTTCAGAATATTTCAGATTTTTTTTCTAATCAAGGTTAAAACATGAAAGAATAAACCTGCTGTCTTAACATTGAAGTATTAGTGGAAGTCTTCTCAAAAAGATAATTACAAATAATAGGAAGCAGCTAGTGCTAAAGCCATACTTAAATTTTCTTTACTAAAACTTGATTGGGAATATATGTAATAAATATATATGTGTTGCTTAATTTGTAATGTTATAGAATATATTATTTAACCTCTCATTTTGTGTAAAGGTCAAGCCAGTGCACCAAATGCTGAACTGGTTGGTCTGTATGCTAAAGAGGTAGCCAATAAGGCTTGGGAGATTGCATCCAAGAGCAGCATCAAGCCAACCAATCAGAACACAGTAGGAGTGCATTCTGGGAAGAGAAGTTACAGTACGTCTGCAACTTCAAATATGGCTGAAGCAGGTACATTTAATCTTTGTGTAGTTTTTCTCTTTTCCCAAACATATTCCAACCTTGTTAATTTTTAAATTCTTTGTGAAAAATACACTTTAAAGAGAAACAGTAACATGTATATCCAGAAACTGTGCCAAAAGAAGTAATGTTTGAAAACAACAGACATTTTACAGCCCGAGAAAAGTAATTTCATTAGACCTATTGAAAAGAATTAAAATATTTATGTAGACATAAGGATAACATGAACCATTAGGGATTCTTTGCTGTCATTCATAACACTGTCATTCAGATTAAAATTTTAACATTAATTGATTTTAATAAAGTTTTGGCAAATAAATTAGTTAACAATCATAGATCTGCCATCTTAAATTCAAACAAAAATTATTTAACGCTCACATACCAATATTCTAAGCTTTGAGAGTGAAATTTGCAAAATGAAAATGTGTCAGAAATTCTTAAGTATATAAGTTGCATGGTAACCTTTTTGTCTGACTAACCACTTTTTTCAATACAACCATTCAGCACTCAGTCAATGCTTTTCATGCCAGGTGCAATGAAGATTTCAGTAGAAAACTTGCCAACAAGGGCAAAAACTCTGTACAAGCAAGTGAAAGATTTTATTGAGGATGAGATAGCACCAATAGAGGCAGCATACGTAGCTCATACCCAGTCAGAAAACAGATGGAAAATATTTCAGCCAATAGAAGATTTAAAGGTAAGTGGAATAGTTTATACATGAAAATAAGGTGTAGCTGTAGTGGCGATATATGAATATAATTTTTTTTAAAGAAATGTAGGTAATAAACAGTTTACTTAAACAGAGGAGAGTTTACTGTATCCAAAGCATTATTAGTTTAAAATGCCAATGTGTGAATTTAAATTTTACTGAAACAGCAACTATTCTGAAATAAGTACATTTTTAAAAGAGGCAGAAAAGAACACAACTGAAGTTAGATAGTGGCATTCATGTGAAGATGACACGAAGATAATATATATGTACATTAGCAAATATTTACATCATTTCCATGTGTCAGATTTAGATTTTAGGGTTGACTTTATCATGAAACAAATGATGATGTTTTTATTTCATTGCTTTAGGAAAAAGCAAAAGCAGCTGGGTTATGGAACCTGTTTCTGCCAAAGGAGTCTGACCCAAACATGAAGTATGGAGCTTGGCTAACTAATGTAGAATATGCTTTCATGTGTGAGGAAATGGGGAAATATCTAATTGCACCTGAGGTAGGAGTAATGGCTTTTAAAAAAAAAATTCTTATGTATATTTCTTGATGAAACTGTTTTGATAAAGTTTCTGAACATTATTTTGAAAAAAAAAGAATATATATTGTATGTACAAGAGTAGATGCCATTTCATAAGTAAGGCTTTAACCCTGAATACTCTATTATAATTCAATGTCAGGCAGAAGACAATGAACATTGGGTTGTTCCACCATAATGCAGGGAGGTCAGCTGTAATTTTCATGTATTATCTACTCTTAGGTATTCAACTGTTCAGCCCCTGACACAGGCAATATGGAGGTTCTAGTCAAATATGGTACAGAGGAACAAAAACAGAAATGGCTGATTCCACTTTTAAATGGGGAGATCAGGTCATGTTTTGGAATGACAGAACCTGATGTAAGTTGTATGTTTAGAATATGTCTGAGAAGGTTTCTACAACCTTGATCCAGCAATTTTTCATGATTATGAATTGCAGTATACATGTATATTTCAGTGTACTTTTTTATTTTGTGTAAAATTTGGAAAATAACTTTGTGAACTACTCAAAATTAAGCAGCCACTTAGGTCAGTGAATCATCAGGCTCAACCAACAAACAAGTTGGTTAAAGAGTCAAGAATGTCAACATTTCTTTTTATGTTTTCACTTTTAAAAGAGACCTAGAACAGTGATAATGGATTTTTAAAAATTTGTTTGTCTTTTCAGGTTGCATCATCAGATGCTACAAATATTCAGTCTTCTATAATGAGAGATGGTGATTCTTACATTATTAATGGTAGAAAGTGGTGGACTTCAGGTAATATATCTTCCAAGCATTGCCATTGAGCAACAAACATTTCAGACTGGGTTATGATGTAAAGATAATACTAAATTTTAGTGGTTCTCATTTATTCAGTATTGACATCACAAGTGTGCTCTGCAACAGTAAACATATTTCATGCATTTGTTCTTTATAACCCATAAGAAAACACTTTATATAGTAATCAATCCCTGAATTTCATTGAGGGAAAGGATACATACTTTGTTACCTGCCAAAATGTCATAAATTTCACAAAATACATGTTAAGACTTCACCAACTTCAAATTTCTCCAAAGTAATGTTGCACAAGTAAAACTTTGAAATTTTCTGTAAATTTCTTGCACAGTAACAAATTTAGATACCTATTCATAATATCTGAAATATTTGTATTTTCAGGTGCTCTTCACCCAAACTGTAAAATTTGTATTTTCATGGGTAAAACAGACCCAAAAGCTTCAACACACCAACAGCAGAGTATGATACTGGTTCCTATGGATACACCAGGGGTCAAGATTATACGACCCTTGAGTGTCTATGGTTACCAGGATGCACCAAGTAATTATGCATGTTTTTACAGTTGAGGCATAAGTGAAAATATTAAGACATTTTTAAAGTTGGCAGTTTGCCACAAGGTGCAAAGGTTTTTTAACTATGTAAATTAGTCTGTCTAAAAGAATGAGTCATTGATTAAATCCAGAACTTCCGAAAGGTTGAAATAAGGTAGTCTGTTGTTTACAGTACCTATATTGATTTCAGGATTTCATTGAATTTAGTTATAGAGTGATAAAAAGGACATAAGCAGTTTTACATTCTGCAGTTTTGCAGGCTTCTGTGACACGGTCTCAGTTTTTGAAGTTGATAGGTTTGAGCCCCTCATACTGACCTTGACCATTTCTGTGAGAAAGTTGGCAGTTCCTTACAGAGGGATGCAGTCTACTACTCATCCTGCTTAGTATTGAAGTGCCTACCTAAGAAGACTTTGAAGTTAATCTCAACTTAATCAAACCAAACCAGTCTAGCACACTGCCTATTGTAGCCATATATCCTTTAGGTTAATCAGTTACTACCACATAGTTATTATCAATCTTACATTTTTTTTTTTTCATACCAGTGTTCACTTAGCATGAATTCAGTGACTTGCATTGTTTCGACTGATGAAAATTTCTGGTCCTAGGTGGTCATGCAGAGGTTTTGTTTGAGAATGTACGTGTTCCAGCCTCCAACATGTTGCTAGGTGAAGGTCGTGGATTTGAGATCGCTCAAGGTCGTTTGGGACCAGGCAGAATACACCATTGTATGAGACTTATAGGGCATGCTGAACGGTCGCTAAGCCTCATGGTTGATAGGGTATGTGGTACCTTCTTTTAACAGTTTCTGTTGAATACGAGTTTCACATAATTGTTTCAGTAGGCCTTGTATAAGTCATAAATATTCATCATTCTGTTAGTTTATAAATTGTAAACTGTGTTAAAAAAAGAATCATCCCATTTATTAAAGCATTTTACAAAACAGTTATAATAAATCTATGTAAGGATTTTCCAGCATATAGTGTTGGGTGTTCTGCTTTCATTTCCTCAACAGAAGGTGCCAGTGTTAAAGTAGTGTTATTGTAACTGAGGAACAGTTCATATGTTTGGTGCTGTCTTCAGATATACTAGTAGGTTGTTTAGCTTAAGAGTTTCCATAATGTTAAGTGTTTTTTCTAAAAAGTTTAAAAACTTGCTGTTTTTGATGTTTTCATTCAAAGAAAGTATATAGGGGCTTCTTGTGAATGTATTAACCATTATTATGCATATTTAAAATGCTTCAACTTCATGATCTTAGAAAAGAATTTTTGCAGTGAATATTAAAAAAGAAATATACAGTTAAATAGCAGTGATCTTACGACTGAGGTCATCGGAAAGATAAGAATTAAACTGTTTTTTCCATATTTTTTTAAGTTCATTATTTTTTCATTTCACTTCAGTGGCAAACACCAGATTAGTGTCTTTCGCTATGCATTGATATCTGCAATATCTTTGAATTTGCATAGTACATGTAGGACATAGACTAAAAGACAAAGTATAAAACAAATGATAATATTTTGCTAAAACTTCTTTTTCTGAATTTGTCATCAGTAGTTCTCTCAACTGACAAGGAGAACTGTTAAACCTTTAAACAATTTACATATGTATTTGACTTTGAAAATTGATCATATTATGCCACAGATTCAGAAAGTTAATCCTCAAATGCTTGCCTTTTAACTGTAATTGTATCGTATATGTTTCTATTACAGACAATGAACAGGGTAGCCTTTGGTAAGCCTTTGGCTGCTCAGGGTACGATACAAGCTGATGTGGCTCAGTCAAGAATTGAGATTGAACAAACAAGACTGATGGTGCTTAAAGCAGCACATATGATGGATAACTATGGAAACAAGGTAGGTCAAGCTTTTAAAAAGGTCATGGTCAATATACAGGTCATACTCGTAAAAGTGTCACAGTCATGGAAACTACAAATATTGATGGATAACTTTTCCTACAAAGTGTGTCAAACTCAACAATGATGAAGGTCATACATATAACAGTGTCAAAAGTTAGGGGATTTTAAAAGTAGTTATTGTATTAAAACAGCATTTAGAAATGGTTGATAATCATAAAAATATGACAGGTTACAAGCTATTTAAGTATTTGTTCTTACATACCTATCAACTTACATAAAACTTTAGTCTGACCAAAGAAGTGACATTTCATTTTCATACTTATATCATAAAATGAAGGATTGACACAATTCACACTGTTTGATGATATTATTTAAGTCTCCCCCCAAAAATGGGGCTGACATATTGTTTTTCCCCCGGTTGTCTGTCCGTCTGTCTGTCTGTCCGTCACAAAATCGTGTCCGCTCTGTATCTTCCAAAGCCCTTGAAGGATTTTTATGAAACTTGGGTCAGATGTACACCTCATCAAGGTGAAGTGCAGAACCCACTTTGCGGCTGTGGTGTCTCAAGGTCAAGGTCACACTTGCAGGTTAAATGTCAATTGCCTCAAAATCTTGTCCGCTCTGTACATTCAAAAGCCCTTGAAGGATTTTTATGAAACTTGGGTCAGATGCTCACCTCATCAAGGCGACGTGCAGAACCCACTTTGCGGTTGTGGTGTCTCAAGGTCAAGGTCACACTTGGAGGTTAAATGTCAAATGCCACAAAATCGTGTCTGCTCTGTATCTTCAAAAGCCCTTGAAGGATTTTTATGAAACTTGGGTCAGATGTTCCCCTCATCGGGGTAGACATATTGTTTTTCCCCCGGTTGTCTGTCTGTCCTTCCATCCGTCTGTCCGTCACAAAATCCTGTCCGCTCTGTATCTTCCGAGGCCTTTAAGGATTTTTATGAAACTTGGGTCAGATGTTCACCTCATCAAGGCGACGTGCAGAACCCACTTTGCGGGTGTGGTGCCTCAAGGTCAAGGTCACACTTTGAGGTTAAATGTCAAATGCCACAAAATCTTGTCCGCTCTGTATCTTCAAAAGCCCTTGAAGGATTTTTAAGAAACTTGGGTCAGATGTTCACCTCATCAAGGCGACATGCAGAAACCACTGCGGGTGTGGTGTCTCAAGGTCAAGGTCACACTTGGAGGTTAAATGTCAAATTTTACAATCGTCTGACTCAATACTGCCTGCAGCAACTGGCTTGGGGGAGACATATGTTTTTGTTCAATCGAAAACCCATTTCTAGTTCATTGTCAGATGAGTCTATAGTTATACAAGTAGTGGATCCTAAGAAGCAGTTCAGATCATGTTCCATATTCTGAGGACAGGTATATGTGTACATTGGTGAAATATTGGCAGTACCAGAATCCAGAGCCTTCTGCTACTGCACAAATATATGGTCTGTGTGAAATGATATTCAGCGATCATTTGCAGTCTGTATTTATGAAAGCCCTTTCAAATACACCTATGACTTGCTGTATGTGTGATGTTAACTTTCTCAATAATTTACTCTGGAATGTTTCCCAAGGGTTCATGTCAGATCAAAGATAGATATGATTTTAATTTGATATGTTACAGGTTGCAGCCAATGAAATAGCAATGATTAAAGTTGCAGCACCTAATATGGCATTACGTGTGATAGACAGGGCTATACAGGTGATTATCTCCCTTTATAATGCACATGCACCAAATGGAAAAGAATGCCCTTTATATATGCATGCTCATTGTGGCCAGACTTGAATACTTTGATGGTTTGCTGGTATTGGGTTTATGTATCTACTCTTAGCATGTTTGTTTTAGATAGAATCTATTTTTGGCTAAATTGTTAAGACAAAATCTTTTCATTGTGTAGACTGGTTTTTTTTGTTTAGGGAAAAAATAAACTGAATTATTCTTTAACCGCCTTGACCTAGTACTAACCAAGTAAGTCAGCTAGTGTTACAATGTACAGTCTGAGTGGTTTTTAAGCATATTTGTACACTGTGCTGGTCAGTCAGAAAATTTTCAATTTATACCCCAAAGATGAAAAAAGTTATCACCTGAAGACAGCATTTATATTAGCCAGCTTTTCAGGAGAATTAGTATTATTCAATACATGTAGATAGAAATCATTATCAAGGGACAACTTGAGCAAACCAACAGTATTTATAGTTGGCCCCACCCCCTTCAAAGAACAGGAACAAGTTTTACCCTCAATTATTATTCGGTAAATGAACTTTCCATACACTATGCTGTGAAATGGGTTATAGTAGAAATTTGATGGCAAATAGATCAATGTCCTTTTAATGATTTTTTCAATGTCTAAGATTAGTAAAGGAGAGAAAAAAATGGGTTTTCAATGTTTCTACACAAAAATATAAACTTTATCAGTAGTAGCCTTATACTCAAAATTTTGTTCCTTCAAAAAGATCATTCTTTTTAAAATTTAAAAAAAGTTTGTTTTGTTTTGCATCATTTTTTGACAAGATATAAGTCTGTTGACAAAATTTGAAGGTTAAATTTTAATAGGAAATTCTAGAGATTAAAAAGAAATAGACATTTAAATTTCTATGCTTCCAAACCATGCTCACAGGATTGTGGTACCCATTTGTTTACCCAAGATATTTTCCCCTTCTACAGGCTCATGGTGGTGCTGGGATGCATGACGATTTGCCCCTGGCAGCATTTTATACATGGGCACGAGTTTTACGCCTAGCTGATGGACCAGATGAAGTGCATTTAAGAACAATAGCCAGACGAGAATATAAAAAAGCTGCCAAATTATAACTGTTCAAATATATAGACAGTTCTGGCTGCAAGTACAAATGTGCCACAAACTTTCAAAACAAAAGCCCCATTCTAAAGCAGCCTGTCGATTCAATAATTAAAGGGGTTTTTGATTGAAGTGGCTGCTAAGTGCAGCTGTGTGTAATTTTAGAACAAAATACAATACAGTTAAGACAGTTGCAACACTTGCAAATTGATACAAGTCTTAGGAAAAATACCATTTTGACAAAGGGATCAAATAAATGAAGTCAGCTTTGTAATACTGGATACAAGTCAGAGCGAAGGTAACAGTTTGAAAAAGCAGTCCTTTTAAGTCAAATTAGTAAATGGATTAGCAATAATGTAGCAGCCTCAGACAAGGATATAAATAATTTTGGTAACTTTTTTCAACTTTTTTTATTTCAACTGCAATGTAGTCGTTGCACACACAGGTGATTGACGATAATTGATATGAATTTAGTGCTGTTACACCTATCCCCTTCTGTTAGTTCTTAGGTGTGAGACCACTAAATTCGAAGCAGTGTTGTTAGTGGATACGTTAATTTCATGAGAGCAGTTGAATTTTATATGGATGTAAGCTATAAGCATGTTGACACAACTGTGTAATGAATTAGAAAGAACTCAAAAAAAAAATTCAAATGGGTTTGTGTTCAAAAGCTGTTAACTTGACATATGACTAAGTGTGAAATGTCATTTATTTATTTAATTTTTAAGAGTATTTTTATACCTATATCCTATACATATATGTATATGGTATTTGTTGTCTTCAGTGGCATCAGTGTAAACATCTTGTCTCAAATACTGGTCAGGTATGAGTGCTTATAAAAAGTGGACAAGTCATGGTTTTCATTCTTTCCTTCTTTATCAATGTGTTTGTGCAATTAACAGTAAACCAATGAAAATAAAAGAGTAATAATACAACCCTAAACAAGGTATATGATAAATGTTATACACGTTAGTTTTGTGATTTGGTCACAAGAAAGTGGTCATATTACATAACGTTAGGTTTGTCTCATTATTATGTGACCATTGAAAATAGAGAATAACCTCTGTTCTTTAAAAATATGGTCACATTTAAGCTAGTTGTAATTTTGGGTCAGTCATTTAGCGAGTTTCTACTGTTTTGTCATTATTGTTACAAATTTTGTTTTTAGCGAATACACTTGTTTTTATATGCATACATATTATTTTTTCAATGCTTAAGGCATTTTGGTGATAAAGTTTCAACTATATACAGACTGTTTTTTTATGTATTTTTGATAATGTACATGTATATGCTTCAGGAATATCATTTATATTTACAATAATTGTCTCGAAAAGAGATTTATTTAGAGTGACTTTTTCCATGTATCCAGTGGCAGTTGGTGCTTCCCTTTGTAAAAATTCTCTATGATTTTTTTGCCTCTCCATCTCATTTATTCTTAAAGCTTTATTATAATCAGAAGTCTGAGTTTGTCTCAGAAAAAAAAAATATTTGCAAATGTAATGAGGTACCGGTAATATTGGTAGTTAGACTGGCAAAGCTAATTTTTAAGGAATCCATTGTTTATGATTTTTATTTATATTGTATTATTATAAAAATACATGATATAAACATGCACTCTTATTAAAACTATTCATTCAGCATGTTGTAGTTCTTAATGAATCACTCTGACAGAAAATATTCATTTCAGCATTATGTGTTAAAGATACCCCATATGTTACTTGTGTATTCCTTCTGGTGAAAAGTATCTAAACATTTTAATCTACAAACTGATTAGTAAATGAAAGACTATTTTTTTTTCAAGAAATTATTCACATTATTCACAGACCAGTCACACAAACAGTCAAGATTGTGCTAAAGCAATCTCAAACCTTGAAATAGGTCACAAGACATAAGATGATTTGCACAACAGCAAGAAAATCACATAGCTCCAAATATCCATTTGAGATAAGAATTTTAGGATGTTTGGTTTTGTTCCAAATAGCCTAAAGTGCTTCTGATGACTTAACATGCAATATAAAATGCATCCTGAGTTAAAAATCAAAAAATGTTCACACAATACAAAATCTCATCACATCAAATTTCCTAACAAAACAGAAAACCCTTTATTTCACACAATGTCTTTCATATAATGCAGTTCCTGCCATAACAAAATTCCTGCACAACAGAAGTCCTTCAAAATACTATCACATACCAAAATGTTTCCATGTAAATCAAAACCTCACTCCTCAGTGTGGAAAAAAGGCACTTCTACATACTAACATCAGTTATGTTACACAAAACCAGCTCAACAAAAATTCTGATATGACGTAATATTTCTAACCATGAATTCCTTCCTAAAACAGTATCCCATGCACAGCTACACAAGAACACTCATACGATACAAATTAATATCACTCCCACAATAAAAACCCATCATGTAACATAGATCACACCACAAAACTATTTTACCTGTAAAACATAAATGCCTTAATAAAACAATACCTCGGCACAAAATCCTTAATATAACTAAATCCCTAAAATGATGCAAAATCTCTTTTACAACACAAAATAGCCACACATATTACAAAACTTGTTACATCAAATACTGTATACCTGAACTAACAATAATTTCAATGCCTCACATAGCATAGCACAATATTCTTCAAAAAACAAAATCCCATGTACAGTACTAAATCCCTCGCATAGACATAATCTGTAAATGTAACACATTGTATGCATTACAAAACGGTTAACAGTAGAGTATTCTCAATATGCTAGTAATATCCTTACAGAGTCATGGTGGACTGGGTTTGAGCCATGACTGTCCTCTTGCTCACTTCTATGCCAAGGCAAGAGTGATCAGGATTGCCGACGGGCCTGACGAAGTGCACCGGCGGACAGTGGCCAAAAGAGAGTACAAGAAATATTCAAGGCTGTAACAAATTTGGACTGCTTCTGTGATTCGAGTTAAGCAGAGACTGTCATTTTCTAGTGGATACTTTCTGTTATGATGATGAAGTTCTGGAGAACACTTGCGGACAGCCTGGATAAATTTTGAATAGTACATACTGCCTGGATAAATTGTTAATATTTAGTGAATATATGCAAGTATATTTAACTGGAGAAAATATCTTGTGAGTTATGCAAGAAGTTTTATTGAGACATTTCCTTGCTTCTTGAATTTTCGCTTCTGCATTTTTTTAAGTAAATTAAAGTGATGACTTTTCTATGCTGTTTTCTTTTTTTCTACATTGTTTGAATCACAGTTTTGATAACAATTTGCTCAGTATATACACACATATTTATGTAAAAAGAGATATTCATGAAATAGGTGATGAAAATGTACCCAGTTAGTTAAGGATCCCTGGCTTGGTATTTAATTATTATGAAATGAATATGATTGTTTTCATTTCTCTATGTGGATGCTTACCGAGTATTACATTATTGTACAGTGTAATAATCCAGGGGTCTTAATTTGTATTTACTGGTCACGTAAGAGGCAGTGACATGAGAACTATTAGGAAATATAAAACCAGTTAAAAAGGTCTGGACCTTTAAATAGACACACTGTTATGGTATTCCCTTTATTATTCCCCCAATAGAAGATAAGGGGTATACTGTTTTGCAAATGTTTGTCAGTAAACACTTCTTCTGATCAATATCAAAAGAACCCTTAGACCCACCTTCCTCAAACTTGGTTGGCCATGACCAGTAGATGCCCCCTATAGTTATTTGGGTCAACAGATCAAAGGCCAAGGTCACAGTTATCTTGAGAAGCAAAACAGTTTCCGATCAATAACTACAGAATGCTTGGGTCCAGCTCCCCAAAACTTAGTAGGCAGGTTGTTTATGTTTAGTTAATGACCACTATAGTGTTTCAGGTCATTTTTTCAAAGGCCAATGTCACAGTGACCTTAGAAAGTAAAATAACTGGAGAATCTTTGGGCCCAAGAAAACTTAAACTTGGTTTGTAGGTTGGTCATAAGATGTGGATGACCCCTGTTTTTCAGATCACTATGTCAGAGGCAAAGGTCACAGTGACCTTGAAAAGCAAAACAATTTTCAATCAATAACTAGAGAACCTTTGGGCATTGGCTCTTCAGACTTGCTATGCAGGTTTGTCTGTTCAGGAGATGACCCTGATTGTCTCTGAGGTCACTAGGTTAAAGGTCAAGGTCACAGTGGCTATAAACCATAAAGAAGAAAACAGATTCTGATTGATAACTAGAGAACCCTTCAAAACTTCTAGTTCTCCAGTAATTGAACTTTAAACATTGTTACGGAAGTGTCAATGACTTAATCAACTGTTTATCTCATTCATGTTTTGATAATCAGAATTCCCTCGCATCCTCCACTTCATGTAATGACACAAGTCCCTGTCCTTTTACCTTCCTATGCTTCTATGGTTGCCTCAGGTGATAAGGTGCTTAAGGGGCATGTATGCATTACAAACATCTCTTGTTATAATTATTTGGAATACTTGCTGGCATGTAAGCAGATTCGTATCTCAGTGTGTGACGTCACATCGTGTTCTATGATCATTTAAGATACTTGTACACATTGAATGAGGAATCTGGGGAGCTCTGCATTGTTTCATGCGCTTAAAAAACAGAGGTATATAAAAGTTTTAAGTATATTAACGGAGGGGGGGGGGGGTGTAAGCATGTATTTTAGTGGTTTTTTTTTCATGTTTATTATTTTTTCTGCCATGTGCATGTTTGATAGTTGGCATGGATATATATATGTAGTGTTGTTAACTGGGACAATGCATGTACGCTTGACTAACAACTCTGTAAGATGTTATCTATAAGGTGTTCCTTTTTCTTTCTAGCTTATAGAATACGAGTTATCACCGTTATATGAATTAAAGGCATCTGCATAACAGTACAATGTATTACAATGATTCCTTAGTTATTTTTTGACAACGATTTTTTTTCTTTTCATACTTTGGTTCGTATATTTAAATTGTATGCAATGGTAATAGATGTTACAGAAGTTAAATTATACTTGATAAGAAATTTACTTTTCTTGTTTTGTGAAAATGGCCCTTTTAAAAGTTTGACATATATAATATCAACAGTTGCAGTAATTAACTTTTCCATAACTGTACAGTTAGCCTGTATTATATTTTGCCTAAATGCTCAGAACAGTATTGGAAAAAAATTAATTCAGTCTTATTTGAAGACCAATCGTTATAGTTTCTAAGTCTGCTTTGATATTTCCCTCATTGTGAAGTGGGTGGGATATACTGGTATCTTGTTTGTG
Source organism: Cyclina sinensis (assembly GCA_012932295.1). Classification (NCBI taxonomy): domain Eukaryota; kingdom Metazoa; phylum Mollusca; class Bivalvia; order Venerida; family Veneridae; genus Cyclina; species Cyclina sinensis. Next base: position 15,629,285 of record JAAONU010000009.1, read on the forward strand.
GTTAATTTGTAAGCAGTCATGAGGTTTTCTTTACTGTGAATGATTACAGTCTGTATTGCTGTAGATTTTACGATCAAACTAAGAAAAGCAGTGATTTTTAACGGTTTGCTTCTTTGTTTTATGTACATTTAAAGTCCGGAAGGATTTGAAGTCAATACTTGTCATATTCTATAAATCTTTTGATAAAAGTTGCATATTGTCTTTACCTCGAAATGAGATATTTTCTCCTTAGGGTTGGAAAAAATCCAGTACACCCCCACTACATAAAATTTCATTTATTACTATTATTGAAACACAGTCTCTGTAACGTTGTCATAATTCTGTTATAGAGCCATGGTGGAGCTGGACTGAATTACGACTGCCCTTTACCATATTTCCATGCTGCAGCACGTACTCTACGGCTTGCCGACGGCCCCGACGAAGTCCATCGACGGACAGTTGCTGCTAGAGAATATAGGAAACATTCAAAACTGTGATTGAGAATTTTGTTACTGACTTTAAAATTATGTACTTTCAGTGCTTTATAAAGAAACAAAAAGTAATCCAGACATGTGAACCTTGACAATTACTAGTAATTAAGAAAATTTCAGCAATTCACGTGTACAATCATGAATGCAATAACAAAACGTTTAAGCTTTTGCTGGTTCAAATGACTGTTCACAAATGATTTTCAATGACAGAGTTTATTTTGTTTTAACTGATTATTTAAATTGTTCCAAATAAACTTATTAAATTGTGCTTTGAAATATCATACATAACAGCCTCTTTGAACAGTTAACCTGCAACAATTCTATAGTTAGCGGACATTCCGAAAATAACTGAGTTGCCACGTGAGTAGTTTCTGACAGACTTGAACGTCCTTTTATTTCATGCAGCAACAAAAGTTTGGTCCGCAATAACTTCCACCACAGCCGTTATATCTATACATGTAAAGACCCTGTTGGCCCGTCTGATCCATTTTCAAAACAGGCGAACGTCTGTGAAAGTGCAGAGCATTGAAACACGTCAGTCTGAAAATATAAATCAAAGCACTAAATAACCTGAATTAGCGACTGTCATATGGAGCCATTTTCGATTAAAAAGTGGTGTTAGTAAAGCAATTACACTTTTATTCACGAAATATTTTTTTCTTACACACACTTCCTACGACAAAATAACATATATAGAATATTCATCGTCTGCTCCTTATAACTTTAAGCAAACTGAATTAAGCAACACTCAAAAAATATATAAAAAGGCATCTTTGCCAATTCGTTGCAGTTTGCTTTCATGATATCAGTTCTTGTCATTATACACTCAACAAAAGAAGTTAAGGGTCAAGGACTTATGGCAGCAGTTCTTAAAGACATACCTTTTTTACTTGCTGAAGTTTATATCCAACAAAAATTCATTATATCTGTGACCAATTTAAACTAAAAGTAACACGTATTTCACAAACACGGTAGCACGATTAATCCTCAAAGACAACCCCTATCAGTTTTAAATCAAGTGTTTGAGACTTTGTGAAACACAATGGCTTATCATAAGAAATATGGAAACCAGTTAAATTTTAGAAACGGGTATGACCTCCTCGTGCTCGGAAAACGTCTTTGACACGGGTCTTGAAGCTGCGTATAAGCTTTTTGATGCCCTTTTGTGGTATGAGACCCTATTCCTCAGTAAGGGCAGCAACCAGCTCATTTCTGGTTGACGACTGACGTCGTGCGGAAAAACGGCGCTGCAGCATGTCCCAGGCATGTTCTATTGAGTGCATGTCTGGAGACCTAGCTGGCAATTCCATACGTTCAACACCTTGGTCGTCAAGGTACTGATTAACGATTATCGCACGGTGAGCTTTAGCATTGTATCCATTAACACGAATTCCTGGCCGATTGCACCATGCAGCATATGGAATGACGTGAGGTCGGAGAATCTCGTCAATATAACGTCTAGCAGTAACTGTGCCGTTAACAAACACGTGAAGGCCTGTAAGCCTGTCGTAAGAAATGCCCGCCCAAACAATAACAGAGCCACTACCAAACTTGTCATGTTCGGAAATGCAACACTCGCTGAAGCGCTCATTTCGCTGACCCCGTACACGCCGACGTCCATCATGGAGGTCCAGGCAATTTGGACTCGTCGGTGAATAGCACAATACGAAAGTGCCTGAGTTGCCAACTAACGTGATCTCTGGCAAACTCCAGATGGGCCACACGGTGTCTTGGTGTAAAAGGAGGACGTACCACAGGACGGCGAGCTCGTAAATTAGCGTCGTGGAGTCTGTTGCAATATGTTTGTGCCGAGATTCGAACACCGGAAGCAGTTTGGAAATCTCTATTTAGAACAACAGCTGAGTCAAACCTATGGCGTTTTGCCAATATAACGATGGCACGGTCTTCCCGAGTAGATGTTGACCTTGGACGTCCACCCTGACCAGGTACTTTTGCCAAAGTCGTTGGATTACACTTTGGCTAACATCATGCTCATAGGCCACCTCGCGCTGCGTTTGCCCAGCCAGCAGACGACCGACTGCTATGGTTGCCTCAGCCTCCGACATCTGTCTTCTTGGCATCAGAGATTCTTCACACTAATCAGTTCTATAGTGTAATAGATGATTTGAATCAAACATTCAAATTAAAACCTGCTTATGTCACGTTGACTTTATTATACTAATTTGATTTTCACTTGATTTTGAGGAGTGTGTGTTTGCACGGACCTACACGGGATAATTGAGTCGTTACGGGTAGATAAACACATATAAAGCAAAACACATATTTTTTACATGAACATTTTTGCATTTAAAAAATCTGTGAACCTAAGTCTTGACCCTTAATTTATTTTGTGTAGTGTATTACACGAAAGTGTCAATACTTGTATAAAACCGCATTCGTGTAACACGAATGAAAACAAGAGGCCCAGCATCAACATTCAAAGGAGGACAATATTCATCTATTGATATTCACTTATATAATATTTATATAATAATGAACTTAGTACATTGTTTACGATCAATATGTATGATTCACTCTTCTGTTCCGGAAAATTGCATATTTAAAATATTGTGTCTTTTATACACCCATGCTGTATTGTTATGATACCTGGGATTAATAAAATGTTCTGGTCTGTTCTGTTCTGATCAGTAACAACACAATGCACATGCTACATAACTGTAACCCATCTCATAATGTATACACATTAAATATTAAATGGGAAACTAAGAAGAGACTATTTATTTCAGTTTTATTCACTTCACAAAATCTTCGTCTGCTATAACAAACACCTTTTTTCCGGACCATTGCAAAAAAAAAAAAAAAAAAAAAAAAATTGTTACGCTGATATTACTGAACTATTTTCTGCTGTTCGGTGGAGGAAATCTCACAAGAAGTCCCTTGAATCTTCAAAAATACTGACAGAATGATTGCTGGATTGTCTTCAACATAAGCATCAAATATTCTAACTTCACAACCCCGCTATTCATAACTGTTTGGTTTCTAGATCTAGCGCATTTGTTTGCATTTCATGAAAGTTACGAATTTTACCGGAAGTCTGTCAGCTGAGCGCATGCTCAGTAAGTAAACAAAATTAATGAATTAGTAGTCCACTGTCCTGTAACTGCATTAAACATCTCTGACAATTTATAATGTTATTCTGATATAGAAAAGAAAACACATGTCGGCCAGTTTTTCAGACGACCGTAGGTCTTATAATTTCTCAAGATCAACAAAATCAAGAATCGAAGCTTAACACTAACATGGCACTCAATTAAAAGGTATTCAATACCCTCATCAATTTTTGGCATTTACTTTCGCTTTGTAATAATTGTATTGATATACATTACCCTGCATTTTTACATATCTCTTCACATGAAACAGCTTGGTTTGAGCATTCTCTCCGGACAGCGTATATATATCTGCCAGAACTCTCAGTATATACAGCTGTGCAGATGGACACCGCAACCTGGTCTGCAGAATCGAAGGTGATGCCATAATTGTCATTCGGTCCATAATTTTTCACACATCCTAGAAGAGCGAAGAGTTGTTACAGTGCTAGAATTGTTTCCAGCTTTCTGGAAATAAATGTGCATTTGTTTTCTTTGATCACAGACGCATGGATACGGTAATTCTTTATGCTGATTTCTGTATGTTGATATTTGTAGTAACCTTTGATCCCACGTGAGTTCATGTTATTACGACTTCGTAAATTTTGTATTTATTCAAAATCAAAATATAGGTAATGAGCAAAAGAAAGAGTTGCTAACTTTGAAATGATGACTTTGAAATGCAAAGTAACACACCGTTTTGATTATAGTTAATACACAGTTGCGTGGATTCCGTTGATACCCTCCATTGCTTATTAAGATTTGTCCGAAGTATCAGCAGAAAGTAAATGTGAAGGAGCCAATCCCTTCGTCGATTGTGGATGCGCACATCTCAATTCGGAAAATAGATTTGTTAGGCAAGAAAATCTTAGCAGTAATAAGGGACAACATTTATGACAATCCGAGCTTATAGCAGGAATTTCTAAAATAGGAAAATAGGAACTACATTTTTTCTACGCATGACTATATTACCGGCAAATTGCACTGCGTTGCAAGGTCAGCTCTCAGTTTCTGTTTCTGATTCTTTTTGCAGACTGGTCTTGCTTCTTGACCTTGTCTGTATTCTTCCACTGTTATTTCCGGAACAGTCCATAAAACAGTCGCCCCAGACTGACCACGTACCCCATTGTGATTGAAGCGAGTCTGAAAAAGAAATAAATACATTTCTTCATTAAAACTTACTCAGACTTCGAATACATGTACATATAACAAGGAATATGAATATAACTTCTTTATCATCGAGTTGTTTGGTCGATTTTAAGCTAAAGAAATCACAAGTTTTCTGACTTGCATAAAATCATTTCCCTGAAATCATCCCGTTATAGATCTGATGACGACAGGCAGGTCATGTTCAGGCGCTTTTACCACCTTGTTTCATCGGATTTGGAAGTTTGAGAGATTTTATGACACCAAGCCGCCTGGACAAGGATGTGGGTCAACGAATCCATCAGAAAAAAAAGAATAACTATCTGGCAAAAGGATAAAAAAAATCCGGTAATACCAGTAAAATTGTTAAATGAATATGCCTAATTACATTTTGATGCAACAATGCCTTACTCAAATCTGGTATTGCGTCGTCAGTATGTTAACTGAGAAACAATCAATCATATCTGGCATGCAGGCAGTTAACCAAACTAATGTTCCAGGGAAGGACCAGTCCAAGATTCCTATCCTCCGTAATAAACTGCTTGCTTTTTAACAAGAATACGTTTTTTATCATGCAGTGTTCGTGGTTAAGTTTGAAAACAATAACTTTTACCATGAAGCTTGTTCTCAAGTGTTCTTATTATTGAACTCTGGCTGTTAATGATTTCCTGTAATGCACTTTGCTTCGTTTCTAGTTCTGCAAGCTTTTGAACGACCTATGTTAAAATAATAAAACTCCTTTAAAACCTATAACAAATATACAATTTGTGTCCCGAAAACACATAAACACACATTTGGACTTTTCAACAGATTTTACTGCCAGTTATTGTCTGGTGTTGCAGGTCTCTTTCAAATGTTTGACCAATGGCCGCGTTGAAAGGTACCTGGGTCAACGACTGTCAGATAAAAGTTAAGAAAAACTGATGGATCGGTTGTCTTTGAAACCACATATTTTAAGTCTAAACCGGTAGATAAAAAACACTATGTAAGTATAATTAGATAAGGCAAAACAGTCGCTGCTCTCTACATCTAAAATATTAACTATAAAGCATACTGCGAATCGTTACGTAACTAGGCCAGGACATAACCGAAACACACACGAGTGGGCAGCGTATATTCTAAAATTAGCAATGAACTTGTATCACTGCGCTACAGAATATTGTGCAAAGGGAAAATAAAAAACACAACTCCATGGTAGTTAGAAAGATACTGAATTAGGTAATTTCTATATTGCTAAATGATCACTGAACTTCTAAATAGGTAAATGTTATTTTAAAAGTTTAAATAAATGTAACTGTTTGTTTTGGTGGTAGGTAGAAAAGTCTGGTCGTTGATAGGTGATTAGTAATAAGCTAGTGCCCTTAGTAACATTGGATCGATTGTGTGACAAAGATCCAAAAAAAGAATACAGCTTTGCAAAAGGGTACACAAACAAGAACAATTTGAAGACAGCGCTCTTTTGCTACGTAAAATTTAATTCTGCAATGAAAACCAGGCGCATGTCGCAAAATTCTACTGCCATAGTATGACCTTTAACAAATGGGCCCCTCATCTGGCGGAACATATCCCGCGATCAGTTAGATAAACAAACTACTTTGAACCCTCTGATCGACCCACAGTACTACTCATTTCGTGTTTCTGTCATATGATCAAAGACCATTTTAAAGTAATTCAGTGTAATCAGTTTCTAGGTAACAAATATAGCACAAGTTATAAGAAAGTTGGTATGGGAGCAAGATGGTAAATAATAAAAAGTAAATACAAGTACTTGCCTTGTAGTCATAGTCAAACTTTGAGTAACATACGGGCTCATTGGCAACATCTGCCCAACCTGTACCAGAAATAAGTAAGACAGCAACAAATATATTGCAAACTGATTTATACAAATCCATTTGATTGTTTAAATGTTGGAACCTGTACAGTAACTTTATGCAAAGAAATTCAGAAATATTAAGTATCTCGCACAAAATCAGGGCGCTCTAGTCCTCATAAAGAAACTGACGACTAATAACACGCGAAGTGGCAAAACGTACCAATTTTCGTCATGAGCGCACTTTCGAGAACAAGGTGACTATTGTTTTAAAAAGAAATCATGTATGATAGTTCAAGTAGTCATTCACATATAAATGAAAACACTACTATGCGGGGGCATAGCCATTTTTTTCTCTATACTACATGGCGTACAATTCGATCCAAAATTTAATCAAGATAAGTTTCTGATACATATATGCCACCCTCTCGCCTCTGACATCAACATCGGCGCCCTTGTGAGCTTGACATTTCACCAACTTTGCCCAATGTTTTTTCATTAACTCGCCATGTTTAACTAACCTGTAAAATTTGAAGATTCTTGGTTAAGTTGTTCCTGATACCTTTCCGTAGTGCAGGGCTATGTGATCTTGAACTTTGACCCATTGAGCACTGATACCTAACAATCCTGAAAAGTTTTAGCTTTCTGGGTTCATGTGTTTTTGTTTGTTTGGGTTTTTTTGTTTATAGATCGGAAACCTTGTCCGTAGCACTATCCTGAAAATTTAAAGAGTTCTTCTGAGTTGTTCTCGAATTATTGATAAGAAACTTATTTCTGAAGTACAAACGCCTGTTAGCCTTTGACCTTAATTCGTCCATGTGTCAGTTGTTCTCGGGGTATTAATAGGAAACCGTTTCCAGAGTGCTGTCCACTTTGAGCTTGACTTTTGACCCAGTAAGCAAAAGTAATTAGGGATCACCTACTTAATTATCATCCTAAACGACCCTAGGTTCAGTTCTATTGATCGGAAAACGTCTTCAGAGTGCAGGCTCTTATGACCTTTGACCCAGTTTGACCTGAATATTATTGTCATTTATTCAAACCTTAAAACCAAAGATGAAGTTTCTAGGCTTATGCATTTTGATGTTATTAATGGTCTACAGAACGAAAACACAACGACAGAGATAGGCAAAACGGTATTCTTTATTGTGCCATTCTCTTATTTGTTACTTACTAAACGCTTGTAAACTTGTCAACACCCTACGTCCCTACCCCTGCCCTCAACCCACTCAAAAGCCCCAGTTTCTATCGAGGGTACATTTTGAAAACGTGTTAGCTACACACCTTTCATATACTTAAGTTACATTGTGCCTACTTGTTTATACGCTATTTGTATCACTTAAGAAGAATGGCCTCTTAAGTGATGATAAGTAATAATTGTGTGTAAAACAGTCTCCTTCCGGTTGGCGTACCAACATTCGAAATGTTGTTATATACCAATACATGATCTAAACAGTGAGCTGCTTAGCAAATATTGTTTTCGTCGATGCAATATGCTAAATTGTGTAAGGCGAGTAATAAGAAGGCCATGGTCGCCCTGGTTCTCTCACCTGAGTACTTTGGCTGTGGGTCTGCTGTTAAGCAAACGTCAGAAACAACATAACGTGTTCTAATTGAAGATTTTCAAAGATCTCATATTTTATTTAAAAAAAAATAACACCCATGGGTCAGAGGCAATTTTGAACCAGCAGGTTTTGAGGAGATGTCATTTGACAGAAATCGATTCTTAGCTATGGCTGCAATTTTGTGAAAGAAGTGAAACCATTAGAGCAATTTCAATAGGAAACTGTGAAATTAGATGGAAAAAGGCCTTGCTATTCAAACCCTAATGTCTTTTGTATATATTGTTTTCTTTTCTAAGCTGTGGCAATGAAATAAACTTAAGAACAAATTTAGAAAAGGCAAATCTAAGAAATATTTTTTTATGAAATTTGGTACAAAAATACCTTGGAGTTTAGGAGGAAAAGTTATTTCTTTTTTTTTCTTTTTTTTAGCTCATGCAGCTTTTAAATGCAACAGAGCACAACTGTGCAATTTTAGAAAAATAGCAATATAAGAAAAGTTTCTATAAAGTTTCATGAAAAATGGCGAAGCAGTTTGCGAGGAGATGCCATTTGAAGCCACATTTTAGGGTTTGCAGCCCTGTACAATGAAGCAGAAATGTTTGAGCAATTCAAAAAAAAGGAAAATGTAAGGAAATTTCTATTTAGTTGGCCTTACGATTTTTGAAAAGTGGTCACTTGAAGCCAAATATTGACGAAAATCTAGTTTTAGCTCTGACTGCCATTTTGTGCAACGGAGCAGTACCATTTGAGCAATTTTAATAGAGAGCTATATGAGGAACATTTCTGTGAAATCTAGTGGAAAATGGCTTTGCAGTTCAGGAAGAGATATTGTTTGATTTTTTTTTTTAGCTTTTGCAGCCCCTTTGTGCAGTGCAGCGGAACTATTTGAGCAATTTTAGAAAATGACAAACTTTTGTTAGGTTTGGTTGAAAATGGCCTTGGGCATTTGGAGATGTCATCTGAAGCCAAATATTGATGAAAAAATATGTTTAGCTCTGGTGGCCATATTGTGCAATTGAACAGATCCATCTGAGCAACTTTAATAGAGGGCTATGTAAGTAACATTCTTAGGGGAGATGATGATTGTTTTCCCTTTTTTTACCTTTTGTAGCCATTATGTGCAGTGAAGCGGAACGGTTTAAGCAGTTTTAAAACATGGCATCTTTCAACTTTAATCCAGAATGGCTTTTTGGTTTTGGAGGAGATGTCATTTGAAGTAAAACGTTTACGCCGGCTGATCCTTGATCATTTGCTCTGTTGAGCTAAAAAGCTGAACGACCTCCGTTAATTTTCATTATAAACTCTGCCTGTGTTTTCGGAAGCAAAGCTTTGAATATACTTGTAGTTAGAAAACCGTTTTTCAATGCATCTTTTACAGCGGCAAACAATGTTTTCGTTTTTGTGAAGGTCATGTAACGCCACTGCGAGTCACTAGGATGGGTCAAATCCCTAGTTAACGTGTTTACCAATGGAATTTTAGGTCTTTGGATGGGTGCCAAAGGCATCTGTTTTCCGTGCATTATTGTGACAATTATTTCAATTTGAATAGCTATGTTTTCTGAGGGTCATACCGGTAAAAAAAGTTGCAAAAATTACCAACAATGGAAGTAGAAACCATGCCGCAAAGTCGGTGTTTTTGCTTGTTTTGGGGGCGAATATCACGGTGTGATTTGTAATTTTTGTTAATTCTTTGGGCGACTATCATGGTGTTGTTTGACGTGATTTTGTTAGTTCTTCGGATGAATATCGGTATACATTGTGGTGCTTTTGCTTGTTTGTTTTTTCGGGCAAAATATCACTGTGTGGTTGTGGTGCTTTTGCTTTAAGCGAATATTAGAGTGGTTTGTGGTGCTTTTGCTGATGCTTTTGGCGAATATCAGTTTGGCTTGTGGTGCTTTTACTGGTGCGTTGGGCGAATATAAGTGTGAGTTGTTGCGTCATGCTTGTTCTGGGTGAACATGTGTGGTTTGTGGTGCTTTTGCTGGTGCGTTGAGCAAATGTAAGTGTGGGTTGTTGTGTCATGCTTGTTCTGGGTGAATATGTGTGGTTTGTGGTGCTTTTGTTGGTGCGTTGAGCGAATGTAAGAGTGGGTTGTTGTGTCATGCTTTTTCTGGGTGAACATGTGTGGTTTGTGGTGCTTTTGCTGATGCGTTGTGCGAATTTAAGTGTGGGTTGTTGTGTCATGCTTGTTCTGGGTGAACATCTGTGTGGTTTCAAGTGCTTTTGCTAGTTCTTCCTCCAGCTCATAATTGTCGTTTTAGATTATTTACATGCGATTTCATAAAGCTGACAGAAATGTCTTAAAGAAAGAACACGACTACATTCATTCACTTTTTATACGACAGTAACTCATAAACAATTTCTAAAGGTCTGCATTGTCCCATCTCCAATCAACTAATGCCTAATTTAATAGAAATGACAAATGTGTAGTTTAAAGATTGAAAGAAAGTCTCAAGTCTTGGATTAAGACTCAAACATGTAACGCAAAAGCAAATTTCAGTATCTAGTTTATTTTGTATTACAAATCTCACATATAAAATGAAACACTAAAGGCACAGCCCTATAGAATCATGACATCCTTCAATTCTACTTGCCTAAAATAAATTATTCCTATATAAAAATATTGCAAAATACTCAATTAAAATCATTAAATACACTAGTATAATGTATCAAGGATACTCTTTGAAAATATAAGTTTCTTTCATTATGTTTATATTAAGTTCCTTATATATTCAAGACTGATGTCATTATGTGGTTCCCTTGAGATCATCATGTGTTTATACAGTCAAATAATGTTAATTATGGTTCTTTTTTTGGTTTGAAAGGTATACCTTTTTTAAAACATGTATATATTTTTTCTTTACAAACATTTGAGTGTTAACCCCCTACAGGTAAAGCACATGGCATATCAACTGTGTAGTTTTTGTCATATTGTGTACAAATGTCCACTTGGGCATACTTAAGTGATGTATTTCATACTTCAACAACCCCATTTGAATTCTGGCTGAAAATGTCCTTCATGAATGAGAAGCTATATATGTTTTTTTGTTTTTTCTTCCTATTTAGTCCTAAGATACAATTAACATTATCAAGGAGTTAAAATGGCATTTTAGGTATTTAGCATTGTTAAAGCCAGTCAAATGTTTAAAAAAAAACTCATTTCTTTAATCTTTATAAGATGAAAAATCTTGATACAGTTTCTTATTATACGATAAATTCATCTTCACTGAGAGAACACATGTATGCCTCGTCATCTTTGCCATCAGAGTTCTTTCCCTTTGAAGAAGGCAGTGGCCAAGGCAACAATGCACTCAATTGTTTTAAAGTTCTGTCCTTTTTACGTAGCTCTGTTGTAAGCTCATTTATCTTTTGTTCCATTCTTCTAAAATCTTCATCTGTTGGTGATGCAGAGTTCTGTAAATATAAGTATTTTAAAGAAATCTTTATTAAAACAGAACAATCATTTCCATAGTATGATGTGTCACTGTCAGCTGGAAATGTCAGACAACTTTATTTCAATCACAGAAGCTATCTTCTGCTGTAGTTTATTGTGTTTCACAGATATATTCTGCAACCACTTACAGTACAAAAATATAGTTTGCAATGAAATTTAGTCTTATGATAAGTATTTATTAATGAATGCCACTAGGTCTTGGCACTGTGACAAATGTTCCAACAAATTATCAAACCTTCTGCACTATCTTTGACCATATATTACATTTCTGAAAACCCTGATAGCATAAACACTTATTTTGCAACATGAAGAATGTTGTTTCTTATGTTTCCATATCTTCTGTATTGTTTTCTTGCACAAGCAAATCTGTGCATCTGAAAACCATATTTGCTTCTTTATAAAATCGACCTCCACAACATAAACTAAACACTGACAATGGACTAATGACTGCAGATGAACATCTGACTTATGTGACTGGATTCTTTAGCTGGACAAATATTTCAGAGATTATAGAGGAAAGGTATGCTAAAAAAGTCTTACAAATTCTGATATAAGTTTACATATCACTGATCATACAGTGAGAGAACCAAGACACCAAGTGGTCATCTAGAGCAATACTCATGATGATGACCTATTTCTGTCCCTTCTGCATTAAGAATACAAAAAGCCTTTCTATCAATAAAAAGTGCCTCACCCTATCTCTGCTTGTCTGATTATCCCTGGCCCTGTCCCTTGCTATCGTCAACAACATTTCTCCTTGGCAAGCTTGAAATACTCCTGTCAGTGTTGGCAAGTCTTCTCCCATCATAAGCCTTTCATTTACCTGAAATATACAGTTATTATGCAATGAGTTAAACAATGTCCTTAGGTAATTTGATCTTAGTTGAAAACATAATTACATGTATCCATTTGCATTCTGTAGTCTATGGCTATTAGCTGATGTCATAAAGGTGTAAAGAAGAAAACATATTTCTTTTGTCACATCAAAAATTTCTGCATTGGCTGATTTTGACAATGTTCAAAAATATTCAATATATGTAAACAACTCATTGGTAAGTTAACTTCTGCAAGTGAAACGCTGCATCACCTAGTCCACTCAAATGAAAAGATAATAATCACTAAATATTACCTCAATGATAAGATCCCCTTTCTGAAGCTGTCCAGACTCAATGAGTTCTCTCATCTGATTGGACAATTCCATAATGGTAACCATAGAAACAGACTTGATTGGTGAAGTGCTAACAACAGATACAGGTCTAAATGCACTGTTAGGTCCTCCCAGCTTTGCATAACTTCCTTTAGGACTGAGAGGTGAGGAAGTATCCTTTCCAAACAACCAGGGAGTAGGTAACACTACTTCACATTCAATTACCCTAATATTATCCATAAGAACAAAATTTTCTGGAATTCTAATTCGCACTGCATACAAGTTATAGTTTTGAAGTAACTGGAACAAACTTGGTTTTCCAAAGAATTTCAAACTACTTTCAGGTCGTGTCTGTGGTTGGAATTTCCAACTTCCTGGTAAAGTGTTTGATGACTGTGCACGTTCAAGTTTCAATGTTTCAATTGGCACTATTTGTTTATCATTCCCTATCAAATCTTTCAAAGAACCAGTAAACTTTGGCTGAGACTTGGACAAAAAGCTACCACTCTGAGGGCCAGAACTACTTCCAATTAGATTCAACCCTTGTGCCATGGATATGGACTTGCCCTTTGACCTACATATAAACTGACCCTGATCTTGTGTCATTTTTTCAATGTCTTTAGAGGAAAGTTCTGACTTATGATGAGCCAATGGCTGTTTGCCATACTGAAAAGTTCTTTCAGGTTTGACTGGTGCATTCTGAGTAAGATCTAGTTCAGTCATAGTACCTTCAGGAATTATAGGAGGTCTGTTATTGTTTTTATCCATCTTTTCCTGTGCATTTCCGCCTTTTTGGTCAGCAGTTTTCATATTTTGCCTTAAGTGATCACTCATATAAGTTCCTTGGTGACTTTCAAGCCATTTTCGTGTATGAGACTCTTTGGCAAGCTTTGAATTGTACTGATTTGTTTCCATGTGATTATCTCCCTTAATACTGGAACTTTGTTTTGGTGTGTGTTCTCCCTTTGCTGATTTATAAAGTTTGTTTGCTGAGTACATGTTATGAGCTGACTGTTTCAACGTTTTTGCATAACTTGAGGTAGATAGAGTGTCTGGGTCAGGATCATTTGTAACATATCCAGAATCTATTGTGCTTTGTGAGGTCAGAGTTGTCTGCCCTGACTCACTGAGGCGACCACCAGGGTGCAACATGGAACTCTGTTCATGAGGACCAAAAGATCCTGACTTGCGTAGAGTATTACTAGTTGTATTGTCACTATAACGAGGAGGTACATGGGTGGTTGGTGTCTGTTTCACTTTATTATTATTATTATTATTGCACACATTTTTCACACCTTGTTTGTTCCATGCCAAGTCATTCCTACTTCCATTTCCATGCAGGAGGTCAAAAACTTCCCGGTCAGACACAGAAGGTGTGGCACTTATTCCTCCTGGCCTAGGTTCTATTGATCCTTCTCTGTTTGAGTTACTAGAGCTTGGACTTGTACTACTGCTTTCTCCGCCTATTCTACTGATCATCATGTCTGTGATCTGCCTCTTCTTCACTTGTGCATCACCTGGTGGCTGTGGCAAGCACCTCCTGGGCTTAAGTGGCGTTTTTTCTCTATTTCTGACAGACACTGCTTGGTGATGTCCAGTCTGTGCTTTACTGAACTCTGCAGACATCGGCAAATGTTGCAAGGACCCATAATGTTTCAGTTTGTTATAGTTAGAATTGTCTGTCTTGGCAGACTGGTGTCGTTGTCCATAATACTGATTGTTGTTACTCATATCATCCAAAGCCTTACCCCTAAATGGTAAACTTCCCCCGTTCCCACTCTGAGTAATTTCTTTGTAATTTCTTATATGTTTCATTAACTGAGTCCCAGTAAATTCTGGGACCTGCGAATTTCCAGACACCTCTAGTTTCTTTTGCCCTACTAATGAGAAGGCACAGCCAGTGCTTAGGTCTCCCAAAGACTGGGCTTTTATCACAGATTCTTTGTTATCCAAGGTCAAAACTTGACCTTCCCTCACATCACTTAGCGATTTTCTTTGTTTGAATTCATTTGAGCGTCTCTGCACTATTTTTTCAGAAGACCTTGGTCTACTTTCACCTGGGTGTGAACTAGCCTGCTGGTTATTCTGCTGGTTTTTGTTGTACTGAGAAGACTGTTTCTGTTCATTTGACAAATTCTTACCTCTATGATAAGTTTGTCCTTCGGGCATATTTCTTGAACCATTTTGTTCACTTTTTCTGTTATTTTCAACTGAACCAGCACTTTGCTTTCTCTGCATTGGTCTAGTATTTTCTCTATTAACTTGCATTGCTTGCAGCTTAGAATTGCTTTCCAAATTTGCCTGTCCAGACTGGTCATGATTTCTTGAGTTTTGTCCTTGATTTTCACCTTGAACTCTTGGATAATGTCCATAACCAGTCTGAGCATTTGGCTGTTTTGGACCTGAACCGTGTCTTTGTACATTTTTGAAAGTATTTGGTGGTACTCTGGATGACTTTGGTGAGCTAGTCATAGGGCTTCCATTCTGTAAACCTTTACTTAAATCCTGTTTAAATCCAGAATCATACATTTCATCACTAGACAATGGTGCCTCACTATGGAATCCTGAATCATGTTTCCTTCTTCCCTGAGAACTATTTTCAAGTCTGATATCTCTCACTTTATCTCCAGGACTTTTTCTCAAGTTTACATTTGATATTATATCTGGTCTATTGTCTACACTTTCATGGCTTGCATTACTGGTATTAGGAAGGCCTCTATTTTGTAACTCTGAAACATTTTTACCATTGTTATTATATTTATCTACAGAGCTTGCATTAGTCCTTGGTGGCACTGCTGGTGGTGGCCCTTTTGGCCTTGGTTGTCCTTGGCCTTGACTTAACGCTCCACCCATACTTTTGTTATTGTTTATCTCTTTGCCTGTGTCTGTCAGATCAGCAAGACTTTGAGAAATATTTCTACTTCCCTTTTTAATGTAGGGATAAGAATTAGATAAGTCTGTAACAACTTTGCTATGTTTCTGATGAGGTAAAGTATCACTTTTATTGTCTTCTTTGTCACCATCTGCTGATGACTGTGATTTGTAAGATGAGGTCTGATTGGCTGTTGGTCCTTTGAAAGGAGTACTCTGACTGGCTAGAGTGTTCCATTCATCTGGTGGTAGACTAAGGTCTGATTTCTTTTTGAACTGAAATAGAAATTACATTAAAATCAGAAATAAGAACTTAACACTGGAAACCAGTTGAGTAACACAGTATTCCTCCAATCCAGAGGCATAATTTTACTTCTAATGCTTCTAATAAAACAGCAACTGAATATTATATAGACTGATAAGGAAAGTTCTTGCAGCTTGTATTAACTAATGTATGTTTCCTGAGCTTCAGACATGTTCTCTTAGTGAAAGGTAGAATCAACTGACAATTAAAACAACCATCCCTAAAGAGATTCAACTTTCTCATCCCCTGCATAAGTTTTGCAGATGTTGCAAAATATATGTTTTATGAATATACAAGTTTTGCTGATGTTGCAAAAATTATGGGTATTTTAATATACAAGTTTTGCTGATGTTCCAAAAACTGTTTTTTGAATATATGCTTTTCATACTGCCATTTGAGGAAGCATGCTGGTTCATTTAGAAATATATCAAAACCCTATTAAACAATGAATCAAAGATATAAACTGTAACAGGTACCCTTACAAAGATTCAGAGATATATGAACTGTAATAGATAGTTACCCTATCTTTAAATGCTTTATAAGGATCCTGTTTCAGAGAACCATCAGGCTGACGTAGGTGCATGTCCTTCACACTGATATCTGCCCATGAATGTGCCTTCAACATCTATGGAAAAGACAAAAAATATTATTTTCATTTGTTCAATAATTCTACATGTACAAATACACACAGCTATATTTGACATACCGGTACTAACTAAAGAATGCATTACTTATCAATAAACCTACATACACTGAACAATTCAAATACAATTTTACTGAAAATCTTTGTACACTTCACAAATCTTGATATATAACCACATTACACAATTATACTCTGTATGTTCAAAATATGACCTTGACCTTTTGGGATGTTGCCAAGTAAAACCTTTATTAGTGAGAAAATAATTGATAATTTCTGACATGAAGCAACCACAAAATGTACAGTTTACTTATAATCTGGACTGAAGCTTATTATGACCTTGAACTTGGAAAAAGGAAAAATGGGCAAACAAAGTGAGAAGTTCAATTGAAATGTGTTCATTTAATGTATAAGAGTGATCAGTGATCACATGTGTCGCCTGATGATCACAAAACTCATTAACGGCCCAAAACACCTTTTTTATTCAAGAGCGATAACTCAGCCAAAAAACATTCAACTGAAAAACCCATTTAATATGTGCAAGAACTTGAGGGAGGGATCAATCCTGTAACATTTCATTCAAATTGTGTCAGTAGTATAAGAGAAGTAGTCTGGACAAACTTTAAAAATAAAAATCATTAAAGGGCCATAACTCTGACAAAAATCATTGAACTGGAAAATGCCAAAGATATGCACAACTACACTTGGTACTGATCATTCCTGTAAAGTTTGGATGAAATTGCACCAGTAGTTTTTGAGGAGTAGTCCGGACAAATTTTGTGACAGACGGACAGACAGACAGACAGATGACAGAGAAGTGAACCCTGTATGTCACAGCTACTGTGTAGCAGGCGACGCAATAATATAGAGCAGATAATGACCTGAGACAAATAAGGAATTAAACAGACTGAAAGATCTTTTAACCTTAACTTCCAGAAACTAATTAAAGCTTGTAAATCCATCAATCATTCATGTTCTACACAATTATAACCTCACATTACTTTACTTAACCTTTTAGTTAACTTCTAACTGGTCTCATCATGGGGCTGGTTGTTGCTAAACATGAAATCTGGCTATAAATATGAATAATTGGTAATTACTTGACCTACAGTTACAGTCCTAGCATCTAATTAGACAGTCATTAGTTATTCTGTTACATGAATTCTTGATAAGAATATGAATACTTAATCTATAAGATAATATGATCATTTGAAAATCTAATAAACAACATAATCTTGATCTAAGTATGGCCCAGAGCTTTTATCATTAGTTTGCAAGACGCCATTAATTCGCTCATTACATTAAGATATAAATAAAATCTGCCATAATAAAAATTAGCTGAGTACTACTACAAGGCATACAAGAAAATATATTGATATGTGAGTTATATACATTACATATTACAATAATTCAACTAATTCTAGCAGAGGGTATTTTGGAAACTCCTGTTGTGCAAAACCAGACACAAAAGTGGCAGTAACAAAGATGAGGTTGAAAGCATTCACTGCCATGACTATACCGCTTTTCTATTTCATGATAAAAAGGTATAAACAGACCAAATGCAATTCTTTAAATCATCAACAGACCTGATAATTTTCACAGAATTGCATTTATCACTGTCTTGAAGCTTTGTTTTAAAGAAACAAACAAAAAATTAAGTGACCAAAGAATGATTTCTAGTACAAGTAGTTTTGTTATTCTGTGATTCATTTAATCACCAATATTAACTACATTCCAAAATATTCTTGGAAAACAGTGTACATTTCTTATATTTATCTTGAATGGTCGCAACAAATGAACAAATTCTTGACATGTACTGTCTGGATCAAGTTATTCTTTAAGTTTATAAAGGTGAAATAATCTATCTGTGTTTATCAGCCATACTGGTTGCCCATATGATTTACACCCCCTGCAGTTACTGGTCTTGCAATGTTGCAGGGGAGGATAGTGCAAGATCCAGAAAGCATCCCACTGCATCCAAGATCTTTGGGCCCAAGTTTTAATTATGTAGTAGTATAACAAATTACTTTTTTTACTGGTAATAACTGTTAAATGTGAATTCAACAAGACAGCTAAGTATACAGAGAAGGTTTATGCACAGCAGGGCTCAAAATATTTAGGTTCATGCATTTAAAATATATATAGGGATGTTGGGAATCACATAGGCAACATGTGGCATGAGTCTTTATTAACAAGACAACTCCTAATACCCAAAATATAGTGATGCTCCTGCATTCTGAACAGAGTTATGTATTTTATATGTTACAGTGAAAGCCCTTTAATGGACCAATACTAGGTGGTTGGTCCCTTTCCTATAAGGTTCTAAGTACAGTGACCACTTTATAGTGAAAAAGATAATAGTAATAGAATGCTGTCTGACAGATTCTCTTAAATGCCCAGTTTCACTTATAAAGATGAAATGTACAAAAAAAAAAAAAAATAGATTTATATGTCTCACTTCTATGCTCTAAACATTCATATTATTCAAATTGCTTAATACAACTCCATATCTAAAAATATGCTGGATACACCAACAGTTTCACTAACCTGACAGATACATTAACTAATTACAAATTAACTATGGTGAGGTGGGTAAAACACCAGACCCTAGGCAAATCTAAATTTATTACAGTCATAATGGATGTCTAGTGTCTGTTAAAAATTTAGATGCTTGGCAACACATTTATTATACTTTATTCATTTTAGTTATTTTATTATTTTTGCAAGTTTGGAACTTTAATTGCGATATGTAACAAAACTTTTTAAATGCCAGCTTAAAGGAAGTTTTAACAGTTATATTTTCACAACCCCTCTCAGTTTGCCAAACAAAACAAAATATGTAATATTACACAAAAATAAAGTAACAAATGATAAGTCTTATTTTTTATGATTAATTAATCAATCCTGTGATTACAATGTTAATGTCCACTTGCTTGCCTACAATCTACAGCATTCTAACCACAAACATAACAAATCTGTACACTGGCCGAGAAATATATACATTACAGATTACAGTATGGATAATAAAGTAGCAAGGTAAAGAGTATGTATCTATATAAAATGGTAAAATCATACAAATGTATATAATACACCATGGGTAAATACCTTTAGAGAGAAAAAGTTCTGAAATCACAAAATTTAGACTATGTACCTCAGAAACAGGTTTTTTTCTGTGACTACAGATCTGCTATAGGTTAGCCTCTGACATACACTAGGAAAAGCAGTATTTACAAAACAACATTCTGTTTAACAGGCTGTCTTGCTATGTAAATAACATTATTTCTGGCAAAGTTTTCAGCACATTTGATTGAAGTAAATCTAGAACCTTTAAGAAGGTTACTTGAATGTGTTACGATACTGAATAAAAGGCTAGTGTTCATTCTGATGTGTGTTTCTTCCTTATAAAAAACAAAACAAACTTATGTATTACTTATTTTGAATCAGTCTGCTTCAAAAATGACCAATATTTTACCTGTTTGGATGCCGACTTTGGTTTTCGTATCAGTAACAAACATTTGTCTTCTGCTTTTGTACTCTCGTAGGATTTCAATACATTGTCCGAGTCTTTCAGGAATGAGTGAACTGAAACGTAACAGAAAATGAAACTATGAAATAGAGTTTATTATCAATAAAAATAGTTTATTAAGAAATTATCAATTATTCAACATCTAATTCTTAAAATAAATTATGATAACGTGGGAAGCAGCTATGCATTTTTTTCCTGAAAAATGGACCACCAAATAGCTATATTCCCAGACTGTTAATGTATTACCATCTAAAATGAACATCAGAAGCTTGTGTTCTCAAAGGGTCAAGGCAACAAGGCTTTTTCAGATTAACAATGTTGACCAGATAATTTCATCTAAGATTTCACATTAAAGCGACTGACTCACAGATGGGCCGACAATGAAAACTAGAACTGTGTCCATAGGACACGGATGCCCCCACTATGCATAAGTGCTCATAAACAAGAGCATGTATATCCTGTATGTAAGATTTTTTCTGTACATATACCTAAAATGATCTACAGGTAACCTTATGTACATGTTAAATTTAATTACAAATGTAAAATTTATATGTTCAATTATTTATATGGAATATAGTGAAAAAATCAAAGGGCCATAATTCTGTTAAATATGGTCACAGCAAAAATTCCTTCCATTACTACCATCTACACATTAAGGTTGTTCATCCCTGGAAGTTTAAGCAGAATCTGCCATCCGGTTTAAGAGGAGTTGCGTTCACAAAATTTCTATATGGTATATAGTGAAAAAATTAACAAATGGCCATAATTCTGTTAAATTTGGTTGCAGCAAAAATTCCTTCCTTTACTTCCATCTACACATTAAGGTTGTTCATCCCTGGAAGTTTAAGCAAAATCTGCCATCCGGTTTAAGAGGAGTTGCGTTCACAATATTTCTATATGGTATATAGTGAAAAAATCAACAAAGGCCCATAATTCTGTGAAATTTGGTCGCAGCAAAAATTCCTTCCTTTACTACCATCTACACATTAAGGTTGTTCATCCCTGGAAGTTTAAGCAAAATCTGCCATCCGGTTTAAGAGGAGTTGCGTTCACAAAATTTCTAGTGAAAAAATCAACAAAGGGTCATAATTCTGTTAAATTTGGTCGCAGTGAAAATTCCTTCCTTTACTACCATCTACACATTAAGGTTGTTCATCCCTGGAAGTTTAAGCAAAATCTGCCATCCGGTTTAAGAGGAGTTGCGTTCACAAGATTTCGGGACGTACGGACGGACAGACATACAGACGGACGGACGGACGGACGGACAAGTGCAACGCTATATGCATCCCACTTTGTGGGGGCATAAAAAAAGAAAATGTTCATACATCTTGAAATTTTTGCTGCAGTTGTGAAGAACATATTTAAACTAAGTTACTGATTCATTTTTTGAGACAGAAAAACATCAAAATACAAAGTTTTACACACTTTTATCGGTAAAAAATTCACCCCGTTAGTCACGGGGTAGATACTTTAGTTATAACATTAATTTTGACGTAATATAACACGTTGGCGCTGTGGCTCAGTGGTCTAGACCGTTGCTCTCTATTTTACTGACCGAAAGGTTGTGGGTTCGAATCCTGGTTAAGTCAAAACTTTTTTTTTTCAGTTTTCATGGCGTATAGAAGCATAATATTATGTTTTTTCAATAGTATATTAAATTCTCTAAAATTTTAAAGAAAAAAAATTTCAGCAAAATTCTGTGGGTCAGTCGCTTTAAATACATACACGAAGTTATAATAGAACAAAAAAAAATCACTATTAACATGAATGCAATAAAAATATCTAGTGATGGAACATAATTATGGAACCTACCATGACCAAAGCTTGATCCAATGGCAACTGTGTATTTTGATGACTTCTGTTTTTTCTTTTCTTCAGATGCAGATGACAATGATATCACATTTTTGGTAACTGTTTTAGTCTTGTCTTCATCGGTGACATAAACTGCTCCACATTTTACCTGAAAATATACAGATATGGCAAATTAAGTTTTGTAAATGTTTCAAATATTGAAACCGATGCTGGGATGAGATTTTGTCCTCCCTACCTTTATTAAGTACTGAAATAAAACTGGTAAAAATTAATTTCACATAAATAAACAGGTGATTAGGGTGCTAAATGCACTGTCCAATGAAATCATATGTAAAAAATCAACTGCAGATAAAAAAGTTCCTTGACTGGCCAACATTTAGCCAGCACCCTAATAAAATGCCTCAATCAAGACTGATTTATCATTATGTAGCTTTGTCTGTTGAATTCCCACATGAATTTATTCATAGCCTTAAATTTACAGCAAAATATTCATAACAAAGCTAGACCACAATGCATTTGTTTAGGAGCCAACCCTTAATCTAGTAGCAATGCTTAAAAAATATTATTCAGAGGTTGCAGGTTCATTCCTTGACATTAACTGTTTTTAATGTTTTCTAAGATGGGATGTTAAACCATATAAGCCCATTGTATTATTTCCATACACCTGAAACAGAAATTTAACAGAGGTATCTCTAGAACCAGACACTTCTTACACATGTAGTCACATTTACTCACAACAAAATTGAAATAATTAATTTCTGCTGTCTAACAAATCCATTTTTCTCATTTGTCATCCTAAAATTAAGACAAAATCTCCATTTTCATAAATCTTCCTTGCTATTTCATTTTTTGAAACACAAAAATAAATGGTGGGTGTCAAGAAATTCTGTCTCTTATCAAATTTTTCAAAACTTCATAAATGTACTGGTTCAGAAATTAACTGTTTTTTTGGTAAACTAACGCATAGTAAGTTTCCAAATGCCGAACAAAATGATCTTATAACTTATTTCTATGTTTCAGAAAAGTCATGTTACCAAGGGCTGCAAGCCATTTTAGTACTCTACAATCTGTGTTACCCGGGCTGTTGATAGTTCATTTATAACAATTTCTCCGACACTGGTCCAATGGCATTACACTCCTGCCAACCAGAATTTATACTCCAATTCCCTGACATTACAGACTTGTATTAGAAGGAGCCATATGTCACAAACCTGTCCCATACTGAGTGCCAGTGCCATGGGTTCAGAGAAAGTATATCCAGGGAAGGTCTCAAATGCGTGACCCCCACCCCCTGCCCCAACACCCAACACCCTACTTGGAAGTCAGGTGCTCTATCAACCAAGCTAGTGACAGTATGTTAGTAACCATATCAAAAATATCACCAATACTGGTCCTGTGACATTTCAAAATCCCAACAGAGAATTAATTCCAACAGCTGTGAAATACAAAAGAATATAAAGATGACATCATAACATATTCTCCAGACCAAGGGATAACAAGTCTTTAAATTCCATAACTTTGAACATATGAAATAAGTGTATATTCTTAAGTTCCTGTACTTCTCTTATTTGAATTTATTATAAACTGTAAGCACTTTATTATTCTGTGTGAATGACAGTGAACTTTAAGTAAAATATTTCTTATGGAGAAATTGCTTATGTTTTTAACTGAATTTATCAATCAAAAATATCACAATTACAGCTCTGAATTTCTGACTCTTGATCATTTTAATTCTTAAGTATATATATATATTTTTTTGTAAAAATCACCTCTCACCCTGATATGTTCCAAAAAATGGACACTATCTTAGCCTTTTCTTTAACTTGACAGTCTAATTTTTCAAAAACCTTTGGAAAAATACAAAAGAAAGTTCACCATTTTTTCTAATATCCCCATCCTAAATGATATACTGTAAGTCCTGTTTAAGCAACAGACCTAATCTTGACTACGAGTATTTAAATTTGCACGCCAAAACATTCTGAATAACAATTTGTTTAAAATCAAATCTGTCAAAATAAGTTTATAATTAATATCCAAACACATATACAGTGCCGACCATTTAATCTTTAAACTGACCACATACCTCAAAAGGTCAGTGAAAAACTAATCTTGCAGTAAGGTATGTATTAATTTACTACACACCTCGTTTTCGCCACTAACTTTTTCATGAGCCGCATAAACTGTTTCATCTCATCAACGTTCCATTTTTCGTTGTTGTTGTTTTCATATTTGTTATTTTTAGTCAACAATTATGTTTCAAAAGCATGTTTTGAAAGATTATTTATCTATCACAAGTGTATATTTTGGCATTATTTCCACATAATTTAACCTATTTAATAAGCTTTCTCAGATGCGCGAATTTTACTGATTAAGTAAATGTACAACTTTATGAATCACATACAAGTCAAAGGTGTGGTTTCACAAATTACTAATGTTTCAATGATTATATAGAGTGGACATTTCACTTTGTGTTATGCTTAAATGTCACTGAACCTGACATTACTAATAAATTTTTACAATTAGTCCATGTATGAGGTCACCTAAAGTTAACTGCGGACCTTTTTCAAAAATACATCGTATTTAATTCATAAATAGCCAGTGCAAGGGAAAATATACACATATTAACCCTTAACCTGCTTGAACCGAAAGTGATTAGCCTTTGTCACCAGTATAGAGCCAGGCCAGCCTGCACATCTGACCAGGCTTTATACTGTTGGTAGCTCAATTTTTGTATTTTGATATTGAAATCCCTTAAATTTTTAATGAACTATTCCATATTCAAAGCTGGGCAAATCCATTACAAAAATTCAGTAGGTTCAGGGTTAACTTACCATAATTCTAAGCTTGGTGAACTGAGACATGTATGGCTCTAAGGTGTCTTTGCCCAAGGGTAAGATTCATTACCACTGACATTCCAAACAGGAGGTGAATGCTTTAACCAGAGTCATGGAAGCACAGACTGATGCAACTACACTTGACTATGAAACTTTTTCTGTATAGAATTGTATTCATACACTGTACTGTTAATTTGGACTAAGGGTCAGCAGCATTTTAAGTTTAGTAATGCAGGTAGTAATGACCAGTATCACATCTACTCCCTTTTGTAAGAATTTCATTTCTAAGTTACTGGAGGAGATTTAAACTTCCTATCACTTTAATAGGAAAATAGTTATTTGACCATAATGGAAATATAATCTTTGAAAATTTCTTGTTACTGAACAATAATATCAAATAAAGACAATATCACAAAACACATTTGTTTTTTTTACAAAATAATCAAGCACAGATGGCAGTAAAAGACAGTAGTGATAAAATTTACTTATACAACTAAAATATATTAATGAGACAAAATCAAACAGAGAAACTGAATACCTCATTGTTGTTCTCTTCTGTTGTCTGAACATTTGGAATGTCTGTATGTTTCGTTTCAGAATTCTGAAGAGATCTTGTGTTCTGAGTATAAGCAACTATCCAAACCATTTCATATATATTAACTACTCTTTAGACAGTCTCAAATGTTCACTTTACCGTTCATTACCACAATACAGTTTCAAATGTTCACATTATGCTGTACAGTACACTACTCAGCAGTTCAAATTTTCATGAAACTGTTCACTCCTAAAGTACCCATTTCTAATGTTCACTAAATTGTGTTCTGTTCACCACAATCCAAACTTCCTAAACTTTTCAAACTCCTATAAATAAACTATTCACTACTATCCAAATTTTCTTCAAAGAAATTTAAAATTCCGATGTCAATTCCCTCTTCCACATGTGAGTTTCTCATCACTCATCATACATGAAAATGAATGACACAAAATCTAAACATTTGTTAAAACACAGAAAACAAGTATTCAAAATGCCACAAAAACAAACATCATATTCAATGTCACTGAGGGAAAATCTGACAAAACTTAGTGAAACATGATCAAATCAACATCCTGTCAAAAACTTCAGAGTTGTAAAGCTCCCTGTATCAACAGTAAAAATATGTTATAAGTTATATTCAAGTTATGTATAAATTACGCATTTAAGTACTTTAAGATGAAGTTCTTCTGTTTCAAAAACCAAATCCTTTAATATCTGCGCATACAAAATTTAAATTAAATACCACATTGGGCTGATCCATAAATTCACGCCTGATATTATTGATAATGAAAACAAAGTCCACACAATTAGTTTATTTAACGGCAGGGTGCCATCTTAAAGACCTTGGGCAACTGAACAAAAGCCTAAGATAATGCACTTTGCTTTATCTCTAGTCGGTGTAAATTATTTAAATATCATCGGAAAATAAAGTCCATAGTATAATGTCAACAAGTAAAGCAATTAAAATGCTGTAAAGTTGAAAGTATCAAACCCCTATGGAAACCTGGAGGACCCTTGGCCATACTTTGTATATCTTTATTCACTTGATGACTTACAAAGGTAAACAATAAAATCCGAATGTAACACCCTTACCGGAAAGAAATTCCGAAGTCAACGTGACTCAATGCAATAAACAAATCATAAAGGCAAATGGCTGCAAAGGTAAGTAACTACTTCAAAACTAACTGAATCTCCATTAATTTCCACACAAAAAAGCGATTGGAGCCTGTCAACTTACAGCTAAAAAATCGCAATTTTCTAAAACATTTACAGACCATTACACCACTATGTACAATATTTCATTTTCCATCTGAAGTTATGAGCAAATTGGTGAAAAAATCGCATATAATCTGCTTGCAGAAAAGATGGTGAAAATGAGCTAAAACCAAGGCTTTATCTCCAGACACACTTATCATAAAACTTCGAGGCCTTGTTTTATCTTGATACTATAATTACTACCCATTAAATGGTACCTTCCTCTGCCAATTTACCCAAGATGCAACTGTATCACCCATATGCAATGCCTCAAGCTGGTGTGTGATTGTTTATTTAATTTAATTACTAAATTATGCAAATAGTTATATTGCCAGTATGAAATGTTACAATGTGGTTTGAAAATGAAGGTGCAATTGTTTTAGAAAATGTTTAAGTGCACTCCACTTGTACAGCATCATAGGCAGACTTTAGGTTAACCCTTCCATAATCTTGTTTTATTCCCCCCCCACCCCCACACTCCCTTATGTGAGCAGGTGCACTTAATAATTAATGATGAACATCAAAAATAGACATGTCACATATAGACCTTTCACAATTGTTCTTTAAAGGCAAAAATAACACATCAGTTATAGAACCCAAGTTACTCCTCCAAGTTCTTGTATATCATGTGAATCTAAAAATCCTGCTCTGCAAATCTAAATTAAAACACTTGTGGAAATATTTTTCCAATTATCACTTACATCTGATCTAATTACAAACATAAAACCTGTCACCACTGTGCGATATAGATGACACTATAGTGGTGACAACATATTGATCAAACAAGTAACACCAATAGCCTGTTATTAATATAAAGAGCTTTTCTTTACAACTTCGGGCCAAATGACCTAGTTTAATTTTCCGTTTTTTTCTTTCTTTGAAGCCCCATTGTCAATCATTTTGAGTACACTAAATGAATATAGTCTGGTTTTAGCCCTTTACACAATGTATGTGATAACCCTACTTGCACAATCTTTTTCATAATTAAAAGTTTATGAATTGTTTTGAACAGTTTCATCAGCTTAAAGGGAAGTCAATAAAAAAAAGTCACATAAATAATGGACAATAAACAACAACAACAACCAAAGCAACAGTTGGTCCATTTGGTTAAAACTGGTAAACTGAGAAGGAACAATTATGCTTTTGTCCAGTCAATTACTCAGGAATGTGAGAACAAAACCAGTAATCAATACACAGAATGTAATTTTCACAAAACATACACCAAGATTTATTGTTTTTCCATAAAAATGATCTGATGAAACTGTTATCCTGTTAACTATGGATTTTCCTGGAATTTCAATTGTGCTTCCTGTGTAAACAGAAGTTTTAATTGTTATTAAGCCCTTTGGCCCCATAGGGGAAATAAAACTGATGGGGACAAACAGTTATCTCTGATGGTGGAAAAGGCAGCATAGATTCAGATCTAATATTAATGATTTAGTAAAAGTGTTAAAAGAAAGACTTTTTCTACATCAATGAAACATTAACCTTTTGCTACTCAAGATGCCCTTGTCAAATAAGCACGAATGTTTGAGAGAGTTAAAGAAAATTTCCCCATGTTAACAAACAAGATTCATCAATAGTTCATGAAATGTGAAAAAAGGTGAAATAAATGGCACAAATTCTTGCAAAGGTCATTTGCACATTGCATAGTTCATGAACTAATCATGACAAAGCCTAAAGTCTGAACTTTTGAGCAAAATTTAGTCATAAAACCAGTACTTGTGTGATACCATTACTTAATGTTCACTCCTCTGATCAGCCTCTCAGTCAGAAGAGTATCTGACTTGCGAGCAAGCAGGGGCGGATCCAGGATTTTGGGTTAGGGGGGGCATAACTTTTAATCACTCTAAGCAGGAACGTTTAAATTGCGTGCACTCTGTGTTGTGTACGAGTACATCTCAAAAGGCAATGTTGTATAAAGATACGCGAGCGAAGCGAGCGAAGAAAAAATAGGAAAATATAGTATATTTTATTGTTTCCATACCAAAGAACATGTAAGCTCCGGGAATTTTAGGGGGGGCGTGCGCCGGGTGCGCCCCCCCCTGGATCCGCTAGTGGCAAGGGCTTACATGTTCAAGCATTGTCTTTGATTTTTATGATCAAAAGTACTATTCAAACTTTTTATAAACTATTATAGCAAACTGTAATGATGGCAGCTCATGCATGGCTCTAACATGGCGTTTCATGAGCAGTATATCAAAAGGGGAGACAAATGTCTCTGAAACAGATTCAAACTTGGAACCAAAGTAATTGCAGCTCAGGGAACCATTTATGGCCCAAATATATGAATTTCACAAGTCTCTGTTTTGTAAACCACAAAACCCTGATACATTTCTGGTAGATGTAAACAACTTACCTGTTAAAATGCATAAACCACTGATAAAGCACTCCTAAGATAGATACAATTAACCACTAATGAAGTTTATCTAGGCAATTTATGAGGTCCATTAACTTAACTGGACTATCAACATAAATTTTGCCTGTTTCCTGACATATGACAACAAGGTATCACAGAACTAACACTAACCACTAAGTTTGTAAATATGTGTATCTCTGAAGTTTACATCATTTAAAACTGACTTCGCCCACTCATGGAGAAAAAAAAAACCTTATATTACCTCATTATTATATCCTGATTTTCATTTTATCAGGATTTTGAAAATAATAAATTTCTAAACAAATTCCCAACCAGACAATTTAACAATTAAATTATAACCTTTCATACTTACATTCACAAAAATATCCAACTCTCTCAATGTTTAATTAATTCAAATTGGATAGTCACATTTTAAAACCCAAAAGCTATCTAAAGAGGAAATATAAGATTTACATACTGACAACATGAACTTGATCTAAATTTTTCAGCTCTCTTCTGATCCTACGCTCTCCAATATCAGTCCATTAATGAATTTACATGGTGAACAATTTCATGAATTAAATCCGACTGAAGTCAATCAGATACGCTCTTAATAATGGACCCATGGACAATTTTCTTACATTTGCATAAAGGGTCAGGTTTCAAAATGGAATATTTGAATATTACATATGAACTAAACCACCAATAATCTTTGAAATGATGGATATAACACAATGAACTCAGGCATTTATGTCAAGTACGGATAGCTCACTGAAAATTTTCATTCCAAATTCCACAAGCATTAATACTCCTTTGCAGGTTATATTTGACTGGAATCAGAACTCTGAACCAATCAAATCATTTGACAAACTGTCTAAGGAACAAAAGCAAATTGTATTCAACCAAACCTTCAAAGGTCAATTAAAAGAATATTTTCAGACTGACTTCAAAGCAACCAGAGACAATCAATGTGTCTATCAGAAGGATTATTTGTACAAGAACCCCAGGTATATACTAAGGCTGTGCTTTAGTTACAAAGTGAATTTGACAATATGTCATTCTGCTTCACATTTCAGACTACTGGAAATCAACATGCAGACACTTGGTAAACACTGGAATGCATTTCTTCAAACAAAATGTACAATTTCATTGACAATCTGGTGAAGCTTAACAGTAAAGACACTGTTTTGAAATGAATAGGAATCTTTCTTCAAACAATTAATTTGTTGTTTCGGCTTATGACAAGATGTTGTTGTCAATGGAATCATTATGTTAAATACTTCAACCTGTCAGAATTCCAAACATTTAAAAACCATAATTGCACTTGTGGATATAGATTTTTGCCGATTTTGTTTAAGCCTTACATAACCATCATTTTATCTAAAACTTAAATCCCTCAAAAAAAGCATTCAGCAAGTGAGATAATGTCCACTGTCAGAAACTCGGCAATCTCACTACAGTACACAAATTTCAAGAGTGTAGAGGTCAAATCAGGAACTGTCATTTCTCTGTCATTACTATTCCTGATACCTCCTGGCTAATTTTCATGCCACCATAACTGAAGCTTTGGTAAAGGGCATTAATGACTCCTGAAGCTTACTCTAACCTTTACTCTACATTTGTTTCGTCTCTGTGATCAACACAGACTGATAGACAGTCTGGTAACTCAAACTCCTCACACCGGTTACATCATGTTTTGCTACTTTAACCACTGCCACCACTATAACCCACGTGACGATACGTTATCATGTGACCAAAACAATCTACTTTCGTTATTTTTATGAAATATTCTTTTTTTTTTTTTACATTTATTTTTTACCTTTTAAGCATAACAATTAAATGAAAGAAAACTAAAGTGATAGAAAGTATGAACATTTAAAATTAAAAGTGAAAAAATATACTCGGCTCTGTAACGATCGAATTTACTTATGGTGGCAGTGGTTTCTTTACTGATCAGGGGAAGTAACCACTGCGGGGAGTTTGGCTGGTAACTGTCTACTCCATTTGTTATTCTGAGTCAGTAATTCCTTATAAGTGATAAATAGGTCAGCCCAACCTGAGTCCATTTTAGAAATTTAATTGGGTGCAACCATTCATTTTACATATATTGTCAGGAAGTTTTTAGAATTCATGCTAATTTACTCTTCAAACCAGCTTTTTTGCATTGTGACAAGTAATATCTTTTCCAAAGGAGGAATGTGGCAGCCACCCACACTAATTCTGCAGAAAGGCTTTGGACTCACAATAATGTGGGAATGATTATTACCAAGAACCCTGCATTATGGAGTTTGTCACCTTACTTCTACACCATGCACAGCCCGGACCCTCAAACAGAACTAGTGTCAGCTGTTACAAACCCAGTCAATTATTTTAAAATCATCTAGAATATGAAATGACTCCATTTATATAATTAAACACAAATGTCCTTTAATGGCTGAAAAAAGCACATTTGCACCATGAAATATTCACAATGTAACACCTGAAGACTTGATATATTACATTTTATAAATTTCAGCTGCCTCTGTAAAAAACTTATTTTTCAGACACAAGAAAAAATGGAACCTCAAGAGATAAAAGAACAGGCTTCCATGTTTGTTTTTTAAATGAAGATTGCATGTTTTAAGCTCATTATTTTCATTCTGTGCACATAAACCTGCTTAATTATTTATTCTTTTATTATGTAATATCGTAAATATATTTATCATTACTCTCCCCATATCTGATAATCACAAATTCATTTTTTTCTTTTCTGTGATAAATTACTCTAGAAAATGATAAATGATTTATTATTTCATTAAGAACACTTTAATTCACTGCAGTTTAAAAACACCTACAGTCAGATTTTGTCAACTGCTCTAAAAGCAGCAGTGCTACCTAGAATGTGATATCTAAAACTACATTAGAAACCCAATTCTTTGAATTGGCAATATTAGTTACATCAAATTCTGAAGGTGATTTTTGTTGGAGACAAAAAGTCCTTATAAAGTGTAAACTATAGGATGACAACCCAACAGTGTAAACAATATGATAAAAGACTGGCATTAAAACCTAAGAGCATGGTTATGGGAGTTACAACTGAACTTGAGACCCTTCATTTAACGCATTTTTACGCATGTGCGACCAGTGTAGATCCAGATCAGTCGGCACATCCGTGCCGTCTGATCTGGATCTGCACTGGTCGCTTTTTGGTCAGAAATAACCTAATGTATCAAATGGCAAACAGTGTAGATCCTGATCAGACGGCATGGATGTGCCGGCTGATCTGGATCTACACTGCTCAAGCCATAAAGGAGTGGAGGAAAGGGTTAACAAAAGATGTACATGATAATTACCCTTATCACAACCAATGACATCAGGCTGAATCCACGAATGACATTCTTTATCTAATAATTCATATATGCAAACATGAATATCTGTAATTCTATTTGCTTTCTGATAAATGAAATATTTCTTGTGCGCTATTTGTCTGAAGTTTCAATGATCAATCAATAAAGACTACTCTTCACTCTATTTCCCTATCTTTCACATAGTTTAAATTTAGAGACTTACTTTTCAAGTGTTTGGAATGGAAATCCAGAAGATTCAAAACTGATTTATCAATCATTTTATCAATTCTTTATACCAGGCTGGCAGAAATGAATCCATTCTTTTCCGATTTGATTCATTATAAACATTTTTCACTGATCAACTTATATCAAGAAATAATAAAAGTAATAAATATAAAAATGCATGCTGAATTTATTAGGTTATTAATTGTAGTTTCAAAGTTTTCCTTTCACTTTTAATTTTAACAAAAATTATGAAAGAAAATACATCCATGTCATTTAAGACACTAATTTTCCACTGATAATACTCTTTCTTACTTTTTGTGGCTCAGTTCAAGTCAGTGGTAGACAAGAAAGAAATCTGCCAATAATCAATGTCTTAGAACACTTGTTTTCAGTACTGATAAAATTTATATTTGTTACCATAGAAACAGAATAACATATAATCGAATTAAGCATATACTGCTGCAAAATCATCCCTGAAATTTGAAACAATTAGTGATTTATTGTTAATTAATGGGTCTAGACACCATACCAGATAAGGAAACAGCTGAATACATAGAAGATACTGCTGGAGTGTTAATTGATCAAGAAGATAACCTGCATATAAACAGTCCTGATAAATATCTCAAACTGATTGTAAATTTTAACAAGACTTAATTAATCAAAGAAGTAACTGAATTTAGCTGTGCTTGATTTATATAAAATATTTTTGAAGCAGTATTATTTAGGGTTAAACTTGATTAGCAATTAGAAAGAATCAGTCAAGAGAACATATTCTGATTCAAGACTCACAAGCACACAGCAGTTTATGACTGTACAGGTTTCTCTAAATATTCTAATTTCCAGCTAATCTGGCATAACAACACTGGAATTTCAAGACATACCATGAAATTTAGAGTCAATAGAAGATATTTTATTACAAGAATGAGTGCACAAAAGTTTATTTACAATCCAAACTTCTCTAAATATTCAGCTAATATTTAGCTAATATGGCATAAAAACCCTTTAATTCAAGACCTATAACTCATGCAGTCTTGCATTTTTGCCACCACACTTTATTAAAGTAAGACTGGAAGTAACTGATTAAAAAAAATATGCAAAATAGGACAGGGTGCTTAGGGTAAGAAATCTGAAGGATTTAAAAAAAAAAAAATTTTATTAATGAAAATTGCAATGTTATAGACTTGGTCACTAAAAATATGTTCACAATGAAGAAGAATCAAAAACCTAAGAGACAGGGAAAAACAGGAAATAAATGTTGTAAGAATAATTTGTTGTATCCTGAATAATTTGAACTAAGTGACCTTCACATGCCTACACTTTATCTTCCTCTTTGTCATAAATTATTCTGAAATTTAATGATAGGCAATTTTATCTCAAAAACTTATTGACTGGTCATGAAGCAAATAGGATATTTTGTAACAATAATATTTGGCAAATGAGTCACAATTTTTAGGATATGATCTCTGGAGGGTTCAAGTAGGAACAAGATAGTTTTAAAATGGTGCACAGATAGTGATGGCAAGATAGTGCATGAAAACAATACAAGTCATGATCTTGTTGAACGATTTTCACACTGCAGGTGTGACTGTGATAAATGTACCAAAATGTCATTCACTGGCTGCTCCATCAGGATCTTACAAACAGGGGGTATGTATGTTATGATGCCTAGAATTTTCATTGTTTCATTGTAAACAAGGAAAATTTAAATGGACATAAGTCCATTTGAGTGTACGGTTTTTACTGTATTTTTAAGGAACTTTAAGCTACAGCACTCTAATTTGTTTGCAGATGCTAATAAAAAGAAATTTAATTTATATCTTTAAATTGAAGACCTGTCTGTTCAGACAAATTATAACTAAGGTAATGCCCAATTTGTGAAGAACAAAATCAACCTATTCACTCTAAGGAACATGTGGAAATCTCCTCCAAAATGTTCTATCTAGCATGCCTGGTCAGTACAGCTACATCTCAGCATGCAGTCTAATTAATTGCCCTTGTACTTGATCGACAGTGGTCATAAAATAAACACTTGGTCACACTGCAAGTTAAGCTTCCAGATGTACTGATAAGCCGAGTATTTAGTATAGACGATTCCATAAAGTGAAAGACCTACTTGCTATCAGACGGATAAAGACTAACTTTTCGAACAGCACTGCAATGATTAATTTTATAGATATGTACAAATGTTGTTTTATTTTGTTAAATTGTTTTTCTTGAGCTTTAGTGTAAAACATAATACATGTA
Organism: Cyclina sinensis; assembly: GCA_012932295.1. NCBI lineage: Eukaryota > Metazoa > Mollusca > Bivalvia > Venerida > Veneridae > Cyclina > Cyclina sinensis. The sequence continues at coordinate 15,663,914 of JAAONU010000009.1, forward strand.
TTGATTTCTTTTATCTTAAGCATACAAGCAAAGTTATATCTGAATATTCAATACAAAGAACCTAGTGATATAATTTAATATACTTATTTGCTAACAATGTGACCTCATATGCGCCGTATTGCGTTAAATTGTTGTATCATCACTACAGTGCAGGGCATTTTCATCAACGCTTGAAATCTTCGCTTTACAGCACACGTTTTAGAAACAGTACCAGAAATTTTGCTTGTGATACTAAGAGAGAGTTAGACCATATCCAAGCATTAAAAGGATTTAGATCAGGTTCAAATATGCATGCAGTTTCATGCCCTATGTGGCTTATCTACTCATTAAATGAAGTGAAAGATAAGCGTTGTGCAACAAATGATGATGTTGGAAACGACATTTCATGGCTTCAGCCCCAAAGAGAAAGTAAATTATGTGGGTATCTCAAACACTTAAAGTCTTTCAATCCGTTTTAATAGTTATATTCAATCAACAACTACTAGTGCATAGTGAAGTTGGTTAGTATTGTTCACACTGGATAATGTGACATGGTTGAAAATAAAATATTTAGCAATTCAATGTATGATTATAAAATTTGGTTAATAACAATAGTTATGATGAAAAATAAGGAAAACTTTTAATTTGGAAATTTAAAGCTATAAAATTATTTATGCTAAATATTATTAGTAAGGTTGTTTGTGGTAAATTAATTGTTATGCAGTAATTATCGATTAAAAATTAAAAAGTTTTTGTGATAACATATATCTGCTTTTTTTTCTCAATTTTCCAATATAAATGAAATGTCTAGGATCATATAATGCCTGTATCTCAAATGCTAGCCAGATGTTATCTGCCCAAGAAAGCCTAAATAAATTACCAGTGGTCAATAAACACTGAGATTCTAAAATAATGCATGCTGCTTTCTAACAGTACAGGTATGACCATGGGAATACTGAGACCTCAGTATTGAAATTCTTTTGTGCGAAGGAGTGTATTTGTTCAACCTTTTATTTCCATATATCTCTTGATGTTAATGGTGATAATTATGATACTGAAACAGTGTTTGTTTTGTTAAATAACAAAATAACATGAATTTCATGGAATAACATGCTTGAACAGAATAACAAACATGCTTGAATAGAATAACAAATATACTTGTAATATCACTTATGATAATAAAGTATGACCATGCTTTGATTACTTTGATATAATTCAACATATTAAAGACCAGGTGAGGAACAGTCACTGTCGTAGCAAAGTACCACCGGGAACCAGACTGAATTTTTAACTTAAGATGTTTTTTTTTTTCTTTGTGAGCCGAATTTTATTATTTGAAAACATTAAACAAAAACATTGTTTCATTTTACATCATTTGAAGACTCTTTAAATTCATATTTTGAAAATATAAGCAGATTTTGAATTTTTGCTTTTAAAAAAGAAAACTAAACTAATTTATACCTGTCGTTTCAGCATTTTTTCAACATTTTTCTAGCACCTTAGATGCACTTAGTTTAACCATTTACAAACAAGAAAGTGAACAGTTTCGAAAAATATTTTTTATATATGTAAAATATGAGTTTTCAGACCGTTCAAATGATTTAAAATATTGAATTGTTCGATGAAAAATGACTTTGTAACTGTAATTACAAAATTATAATTATGTTTTGCATTTTTATCAACCGCCATATTTTTGCCAGCCTTCAAAAAGTTACCTGTATCTCTTACCAGTTACTTGTTACTATTAATAGATTTCAAAACAATCCTACACAATATTACCAGACAGTCACGTGATTCTGTCCGTGATTCTGTCCGAAGATTTCCGGAATAACACAACTTCGCAAATTGATTCAACAGGTGGTACATCGTAAAAATACGCAATGCTTCGGCAATAATCGGATCTTCTAACAGCCAATCAAAACATAGAATTACATAATACTTGATAACACTAACCCCGCTCCAATTGTACATATACAGGAATATAATACTGGCAATTTTCCGTACAGAAAAAACAACAAAAAACATGCAAAATATACTAGTCCAATATGACATGAATGTACCTTGCATGAAGTATCCAAACAGATTTAAAGGTAGATCTGGTCTAACATCATCCCATCCTAAGAAAAATGTTTTGTTAGATCTGCTTCTAAAACTATTCTCTGACTTAAAAATAAAAATTAGATTTCTTAATGCTGCTTTCTTGTATCAGAAAAAATGATTTCAATATTCATGTCACAGTCCATAACCCTACATGACAAAAATCTTTCATTGAACATAAGCACCTTATTTGATTTCATTTTTTCCCCAATTAATCAAAACCATAAATCTTTTGAGTCAAAAGAAATTGCTTGAGAATACACACAAAGACCTCTCATTTTAAACGTTGTGTCGACACTACAGCTTTGAGTCTATGTTTACACTTAATTCTGTGGTAAAATAGCAACACGAACAAATATATTCTCTCTTGACATGCGACTTGTTCGAAAATCTTGTCAAACAATTTGATCTTCCAATCACATTACAGATAAAGGCTAATTTTTCCCAATTAAGTGCCCTTGTCCCAGACCTTTGATCTCTGCATGCATTTTGTCAAGCAAATTAACGACTTCTGGTCACGCAAAGCATGCCTGTGGTAAAACAAGTCAACTTTCCTTAATTTTTCACCAAGGGTGGCCTTCTACAACTTTGTGTTAGATTAAAATCTTTGGGGTATATTGCAGTGTTTAGAAAAAAAACTGCAAGTACAATAAAATCCATGATATAAAGATAAAACTAAGCCATAAAACATGAAATAGAATAACCTACTAGGAACTTACTATTGACAAAACTGTGATTCATAACAAACTTCATATGATACTATAAAGCAGGTGATGAGATTACCCAAGTCATACAATCGTAATAATAATAAATTTTGATTTCAAGCATGAACAGGTAGAGGCTTCAAGAAATGTTTTCAATTTAGCAGACACCATTAATGTATTATAAAATAGTCCAATATGGCGCTTACCACATTATTTCTGAGGCGACTTAATGAAGTCGCCTGAGGTGTTCCGAGTACCAAGTCATGGTGAAGTTTTAGCTGCAGTGAAATTTTCAACTATAAATCAAACAACATGCAAATATTTCTGTGCCCTCTCAGATCTTCAGCATTACTTTGCATAATACCTACACACACAATAGAATTTTTTGCAAATTTATAAAAACTTGAAGTTGAGCAAATCTTTAAGAACATAAACATAAAAATGTGCAGATAAATACAAATTTGGAAAAATAGAAAATACAAGCATTTTACTACTGACCGACCACCGGGTGACTCACCTATATACATGTACACCCCAAATTTCATTTTGGGACAAAAAAATTACGATATTGTCAAAATCCACTTACCTTAAAAAATTTCCTAGCTGCTCACTGTCAACAATAGTCTAACTTAAATATACCAATAAATAAAGACAAGTAAATTTGTTCCTGATGCTGAGCCAAAATATTTTCTAAACCTGCCAACAATCCAAAACTTATATTCAAAGAGAAATAAAAACAAGTATTATGAAATACACAAACTTGAAAATGCGCTATAAACATATCATGTTTATAAAAGGTAAAATGTCTGAATCAATATAAACCAATGTCTTTGCTGCGTTTTTACATAATTTATTTCTACAGAGGTGAAGGGACATCACCAATGAAATTTGCTCTTTTTATCTCTATTATGGAACACATTATTAGCCTTAAAAACATAAATAAAACACTCATGATGGTAAACAAGAATCAACTCTATACACTGCATGGCAAAAGTTTGTATACTCCCTGTGGTAACAGTCCATAGTCCTAAGCAAACGGGTAAAAAAAGAGTAAAAACAAAGTCCTAAACTTGCAAAGAAAAAACTTCTCCACTCTGATTATCTCCCTTCTTTTTCAAAGAAGTAATATCTCTGTAGACCCAGCAATTTATGCTTTTCCTTGATAGAGTTAAGTCCCTTTCTAACTAAAGATTTATATTTCCTATATGTGTGCAAGCAGAAGTAAAAATACTGCTATAAGAGAGGTAAAAACATTTAATATTCAATGTAATAACATAAAAAAGATTCATATAGCCAGCAGCCAGGCTACAATCTGTGTAATAATGAAGTAAATTGGATAAACTTACTTTATCCAATCAAATAATCTCTGTTATTATAAAGTTTTTTATAGTATCTCTTTTTTATTGCATAAAATAATCTCTGTAATATTTTTTTTGCAATTATCTCCCTTTTATCAAATGAAATAATCTCTTTTTATGAAGTAAATATAATTATCTCTCTTTTTCCAATGAAATATTCATTGTAATGCTGATTTTCCCATGTCTTATGTTTTATTAAATGTTTAACCTTTCATGGAAATTTAATATAAATGCTGCATTGTAAATAATGTTGTACATATAGGCTGATGGCAAGATTTTGGAAAAAAATCAAGTTTTGAGTATTTTCTTTAAAATATAGAACTGGTGCAATTGAAAAAAAAATATGTCATAGTATCAGTATCTTTGTTTGGTTTAATAAAACAGATATTAATGTTTATGTTTGCATAACCTTTTCTAAAGACTGTCTCTTCTCCAAATGTTTACCAAATCAATATACTCAATCCATGAGTGAATGAAGTTTTACACCCAAAATAGTTTTATAATAGGTACATTCAGTCTTCAAGATTAAAAAAATCTTTTTCCATATTTTTTTTACCATTGTGACAGCAAATACCAGAGACCTGTTACTCAACAATTAGAGAACAGAACAGAACATTTATTTAGATGTGTACAATGTACATTGTCATGTTATACATACACACAATGAATAAACATGGTAATTGGCACAGGTAACAAACACCAATGCGAGAGATAAGAAAGAACACACTCTTCAAACATGCTTTCAAGTCTTTCAGTCAAACAATGTTTTTAGGTACCAAATTTGCTTACATCATGGAAAAAAACAGTTTGTTTAGTGAGCATGCAAAAAATTAACTTGCTTACAGCATCCCATAAACAGACTATCCAATAAACAAAGTATGCTTACAGCAACCAATAAACAGTTTGCTTACAGTAAGTCCAAAATAACTATCTAAAAAACAAAGTTTGCTTGCATCCCATAAACAAACTGTCCAATAAACAAAGTTTGCTTACAGCATCCAATAAACAAAGTTTGCTTACAGCATCCAATAAACAAACTATCCAATAAACAAAGTTTGCTTACAGCATCCAATAAACAGTTTGCTTACAGCATCCAATAAACTAACTATCTAATAAACAAAGTTTTCTTACAGCATCCAATAAACTAACTATCTAATAAACAAAGTTTTCTTACAGCATCCAATAAACTATCTAATAAACAAAGTTTTCTTACAGCATCCAATAAACAAACTATCCAATAAACAAAATTTGCTTACTGCATCCAATAAACAAAGTTTGCTTACACCATCCAAAAAATAAAGTTTGCTTACAGCATCCAATAAATAAAGTTTGCTCACAACATACAGAAACCACAGTTTGCTTACAGCATGCAAAAAAGAGAATGGTGACTCCTAATCATCATATTAATCGATCATGTCATATGAAAATGAATATCTAAGGTCATGTTTTCATGTGTATGCATTTTCTGTTCATGATAAGCAGTTTTTAGATTACGATTTTTGTTTTGATATTAATCTGGTCAGATTCTAAAACTGTTGGGCCTGACAAAGTCAATTTCTATGCACAGACCAACTTGCATACTTTCATTTGCCAATTTATTTTCAGTGACTTTTATAGTCAAATTGTTGCTTTTCACACCAAAAGGTTCAACTAATGGACATCTTTTATTAAACCTGAAAGTCTCTTTTCAAAGGAGAAACATTTATATATTTGATTAACTTTTTTTTCCGAACCTATACGCATAAGACATCAAGCAGAAAATCATCTGAACAAATATTAAAGGGGCTGTGCTCCAGATGACAAAAAAAAAGAAAGTTTTCTTGTATTATAAATTTCTTGTAATATTTATGACTAATGCTTAAAAAATAACTTACTGACAAAAAATAAGTCAAATAATTACATTATAAATTGATTTTTTTCCCTTTCAAAGTGCTATACCGTAACGCGACGGTATAACTATATCGTATAAGATTTAAAGTAAATATCAGTAATATCACATTCGGCGATGGTGGTGACAGTAAAAGCGTTGGAATTATTTTGTTAACATGAGGGTCCAGAGTTCAAATCAGGCTGGAGCGAAAATATTTTTTCATTCTATTTTGACTTTTATATTCAGTTTTGAAGTAAAATATTATGTTGTTATAATCTCACGGCATCTAAATGTATAACTTATGAAAAATTTTTTTTTTTATGTCAAATCTGGAGTACAGCCTCTTTAAAGATATAGACAAGCTATTATGCTTCGAAAGTCAACACCTCTAAAGGTGAAACTCGGATAACTTTTTGACATAAGAAAAAATGGCTACTGAATCTGTGAAATCTAGCTGTTGGTGAATATGAAAAAAGATTTAGGAAAATTTGCCACTAATTCTTCGAATTAAATTTTTTAATGGTGCTGACTATTTAATACTTAATGGGGAATTTTTCATAAATATTTTTTCAAATACTTATCTAGAAGTAAATTGAAATTCAGCCATGTAAGTCCAAAACAACTTTACTTACCTTTAATTGTAAATGATATAAAACATAAACAAGAGGGCCATGATGGCCCTGAATCGCTCACCTGATAGACCATGAAACGATATTGTAGACATAATGAGGAGAGAATTGGTGAAAGAAGGGCATGTGTCCACACTTGCTGATTGGTGAAGTTTTAACTTTACATGAACTGTTTTAATAATTTCCAGTTTACCTCATTTCGTCTAGATGATAAATACATGGAAAATGTTAACATTTCAAAGTCATTAGACTTTCGATACATTTTTTTTTTCTTTGTAAGTTAACATGAAACTATTGTATGAAGTACAAATTGAAATATGGATATCTGAAACAGGTGTAATGTTTTCATTTTGGCTGAAGGTAGTTTCCTTCAGAAATGTACAGTCTAGAAGTGACTTTTGTGTTAGGGTATATGCTATTTTGAGACAGTATTTAAGTTACATAATGGTATGCAGTTAACCTGTGTTGGTAAATTCTGTACCAGTACAGAATTTGAGAGCACGTTATGACACACAAGATAGGTGATCCACAGACCATGGACTGTACGTACTGAACTCAGCAGTTGGGAAGACCGAAGCAAACTTTGCAGACTAAGATCAGATGGCTATATAAACTATATATAAAATGAATTGACTATGGGGCGGGGTCAATTTGACCCCGGGGATCATGATTTGAGCAAACTTGGTTAAGATCTACTAGGTCATGCTACATGCAAAATTTCTAAGCTCTAGGCTTTCTGGTTCTGGAGTAGAAGATTTTTTGAAGTTTTTCCTATATAAACTCTATATAAAATCAACTGACCCCCAGGCGGGGTCAATTTGACCCCGGGGATCATGATTTGAGCAAACTTGGTAGAAGTCTACTAGTTAATGCTACATGCAAAATATCTAAGCTCCAGGCCTGCAGTTCTGGAGAAGAAGATTTTTGAAGTTTTTCCTATATAAACTATATATAAAATGAATTGACTATGGGGCGGGGTCAATTTGACCCCGGGGATCATGATTTAAGCAAACTTGGTAAAGGTCTACTAGGTAATGCTACATGCAAAATATCTAAGCTCCAGGCTTTGTGGTTCTGGAGAAGAAGATTTTTGAAGTTTTTCCTATATAAACTCTATATAAAATCAATTGACCCCCGGGCGGGGTCAACTTGACCCCGGGGATCATGATTTGAGCAAACTTGGTAGAAGTCTACTAGGTAATGCTACATGCAAAATATCTAAGCTCCAGGCTTTGTGGTTCTGGAGAAGAAGATTTTTGAAGTTTTTCCTATATAAACTCTATATAAAATCAATTGACCCCCGGGGCGGGGTCAATCTGACCCCGGGGATCATGATTTGAGCAAACTTGGTTAAGGTCTACTTGGTTATGCTACATGCAAAATATCTAAGCTCTAGCCTTTGTGGTTCTGGAGAAGAAGATTTTTGAAGTTTTTCCTATATAAACTCTATATAAAATTAACTGACCCCCGGGCGGGATCAACTTGACCCCGGGGATCATGATTTGAGCAAACTTGGTAGAAGTCTACTAGTTAATGCTACATGCAAAATATCTAAGCGCCAGGCTTTGTGGTTCTGGAGAAGAAGATTTTTGAAGTTTTTCCTATATAAATTCTAAGTAAAATCTATTTACCCCCGGGGCTGAACCAGTTTGACCCCGGAAGTCATGATTTGAGCAAACTTGACAGAGGTCCCCTAGATGATGCTTCATACCAAATATGAAAGCTCTGGGCCTTGTTATTTCAGACAAGAAGATTTTTGAAATTTCCATTTTAAAAACACCTTTTAGGGCCTCACAGCCATATTGTGCATTGGACCGGAACCATTTGAGCAAACTTGGTAAAGGGACATCTAAGGACCATTAGTATGAAGTTATTTTAAAATTGGGCCAGGGGTTTAGGAGGAGATGTCATTTAAAGAAAATGTTGACGACGGACGACGGACGGACGACGGACGCCGGACACAAGGGTATCCTAATAGCTCACTCTGTCACTGCGTGACAGGTGAGCTAAAAAAGAAACTAGAAACATTCAATAAATGAAGTAACAAATTGAGTATCATTATTAAAAGATTTCCATGAATTACCAGAGTGCCATTTCATGTGATCTGTACCCCAAATTATTATGCATATTTGTGCTATTCCAGGTCTGAGGCAAGGCTCTAGTACCAGAAAAATTCCTAAAACTCTGACATTAGATTGTATCACCATCATTTGACAACTTACAACCAGACCAATCAACCAACCAACCAACCAATATACCACATTTCTTACTTGGCAGCTGGATAGGTGACCATTTGATCTATCAACCATTTAACAATCTTATCAACCAACCAGTCAACAAATCTCTACCAACCATCAAGTCAACACTTCTTTAAAATATCAATCAATAACTCTATCAACCAACCAGTCAGCAAATTTATGAGTACACCAGTCATAAATTCTATCAACCAACAAATAATAATATTATTTATTGTAACCAACCAGTCAACAGTCCAGTCCTGTCAACCAACCAATCAACAATCCTATCAACCAATCAGTCAACAATCCTATTAACCGACTAGTCAACAGTCCAGTCCTGTCAACCAACCAATCAACAATCCTATCAACCAACCAATCAACAATCCTATCAACCAATCAGTCAACAATCTTATCAACCAATCAGTCAACAGTCCTATCAACCAATCAGTCAACATTCCTATCAACCAATCAGTCAATAGTCCTATCAACCAATCAGTCAACAATCCTATCAACCAACCAATCAACAATCCTATCAACCAACCAGTCAGCATTCCTATCAACCAACCAGTCAACAATCCCATCAACCAATCAGTCAACAATCCTATCAACCAACCAGTCAACAGTCCTATCAACCAATCTGTCAACAATCCTATTACCATCCACTCAACAATCCTAACAACTAACCTGTTTACAGATTTATTAACCAACCACTTAACAATTCTATCAACCAACCACACAAATATTCTGTTAACCATTACCTGTCAATAGATCTTTTCAACCACAAAAGCAACAATCATATGAACTATCCAATCAATAGTTCTATCAACCAATAAGTCAACAATCCTGAACCAGAGAACAGTGGCTATTACACTCCCTTCAATTCAATTTTACAGAATATGCTAAAAATCTTCTTGAAAAACAAAGGATTTATTTTTTATACATCCAAAAAATTACCATCTCCATTTTTAACACTTTCCAGCGACTAAAGCAAAAAACACTTATGGATTGAGGAAAAGCAAAGTAGCTGTAGGAATAATATGGATAAAGCCATATGACACCAGATGTTTGTAATTCTTGTAAATAGATGAGACAGATACTAATTAAAGAAATCAATATGTAATGTTACATTCTGCAATCTGTGGCTTAATTCACACATTCCTTACAAGGCGGGAAAAATTTAACCCTTTAAGCAAGCACCATTTTGCAATATGTGCTTTACTGTGAAACAAGAGCGGTTCATCCGACATACTATCTAAGTTGTTTGGGGTGTTCATGCTCAGTAAATGAGGTCAAAAGTTTGGATTCCAGCAAGAGTGCAAAGATTCAGTTCATGAGGTGAGGGTTTAGACTCAAGCAAGAGGGCAAAAACTCAGTTCATGAGGTGAGGGTTTAGATTCCAGCAGGAGTGCAAAGACTCAGTTCATAAGGTCAAAAGTTTAGCTTTCAGCAAGGGTGCAATGACTCAGTTCATAAGATCAAAGGTTTGGATTCCAGCAATGGTTCAAAGACTCAGTTCATAAGTCAAAGGTTTGGATGCCAGTATGGGTTTAAAGACTCAGTGCATGAGGTCAAATGTTTGGATGCCAGCAAAAATGCAAAGGCTCAGTTTATAAGGTCAACAGTTTGGATTCCAGCAAAGCTAGGGCAAAGACTCTGTTCACAAGGTCAAGTTTGTCCATGAGGTTAAAGGTTGGTGCAAAAATTCAGTTCATAAGTCCAAAGGTTGAATAGGACTCCATTAAGTGTGCGAATTCTTTGTTGGTTTACATTCCAGTAAGAGTGCAAAGACTGTCTTTGGATAAGGACACTTTCATTGTCACACATCCCTTAGTCCACACAGACATGAGACCTGCCTCTTCTAAAGTAGCTAGTTTTCATTAGTAGTTATGGTTCCAGGGTTAATAAAACTTGCACTGTAAAAAAACTCAAAATGAAATGGAATGTTTAGAATACAGAGGTACATGTAAGTTAAACAGTCTGTGAAGACAGGTACAAAAACTCACTAGTTATTAAACTTGTATTTTAAGTATTTCAACATATTTCAAACACTGGACAAGTAATTTCCATGGCAACTATTAATTAAATGCATCAACTGCATTTGAATATTTATATTACTTTATTTTTGCCTTCGCAAATGTATTCAGCTATCAAGATATTGATTTACAGCGCTTCAGGAGACAGAATGTGTGGACTGGTGAAAAAGGAAGCAGGTAGTGGTAAGCCAAAAAACTCTGAGTGTCTGAAAGCCTATAAAAGCACATAAAGCAAAAAGCAACAGCTGCATGGTACAAGTTTTATAATGGCATTTTCATAAAGTGATTAATCATGCATTGATTCTCATTTCCATACTAATATAATGCATGCATTTCCGCTTGAAATCTAATTTCAGTCTCCTGTAATATGCATAAAACATACTTGCAACAACCTTGACCTTAAATGCAAATTAGTGTTTTCCTGCAGCAGCACTTACATGCCAAACACTTGAGTAGTTGGCTCCCTTAAGACTTACTGAACTCTACAGCATTACAGGGTTGTCTCCCTTTCTAAAAAAATGATATGAAAAGGTCTAGCGCCAAACAGAAATGCCCTCTTTTCTGGAAAAAAAGCAAATTGCTCTGTAAAATTAAACCTCTCCTGCTAATGCATAAGACTACACAGAGTTGCCAACTCTGAAAAAAAATCAAAAGACAACCATGTCTGGTACCATTTCCCTTGATAAAGACAGAGTGATTCGAAGACTGACCTCCCTTAAAAACATAGACCAAACACTGTCTTTTGGACTTACATTAATTGACCTCCAAGTTATTGACCCTAACTAAAACTGAGAGTATTCATTTCAAGAAAGAACTGGTGTGTAACTAAGCAACAAATATGTCTATAATGTGTTTAAAGCCAGACTATTCCCTGTCTTAACAACCACTTGTTAAGAACATTCTCAATGCAACTATTGTAACAAGCCCAGTGGGTGTACCCTTTATAAAGAAGCAATTAAAAGGTTGGTGGCCATAAAATAACTGTGAAAGATTTAAGCAGTAATAAGCAATAAAAAAATATTCTTTGTCTAGTCATCCTGGACTTGAAAAGAGCCATAAAATGTGAATTGCAAATGAGGTTCAAACCAGAATCCTGCATTGTCATTCTTTACTAGTTAGGAAGCTATGCAGAATTCGTATAAAACAGGCATGCAAAAAAGTCAGTGTTAAATTTCAGCAGTTATTTAACAAGATTATCCCTTCGAACAGTAAGACATAAAGTTTTGGACAGACATTAAAATAAGACTTATCGAATTACAATTTTTGTCTGAAAGTTTACACTTTGCCATTAGTGGATATGTCACCTTAAATCCTTAAACTCAGATGCTAAATGCCTCCTCTTGTACTATGCGTAGCACTTAAGTCTAAATAAAATGGCAGATTTTTTTTTGCAAAAGCTATTTTACATTTGGAAGGACTGTGTTAGAAGAAAAGTAATAATTCTTCTTCAATTTATGAGAAATAATTCAAAATATGATCAATATGGAGACATGCTTTATCAAACTTTGTAGACCTTATAAACTAGGATTATATAAACAGCTGAACTCAATAAAAGTATTAACGTGACTATTATAACTTTTCAACCAGTTTAAATATTTTTATTTATGAAAAAAAAAAAAAGATACAGTATTTTTCTAGCTTAAACTTTTAGTGTCAATAAAAATAAAATGCACTGAAAAGATACAAAATATAATCATTAATTTTGTACAGTTTCTGCACAACTTTGTTAACCTGCTTCAGTTCACATTTCTACCCTATATGATTCAGTTTGTATATATGATTTCAATAAAAACTCACCATAAACAGCTCCAACTTTTGTTAAGATATGATATTAATAAGTCCCTGTAATAAACATGCTATATTTCCTTGTAAAAATCTGGAACACGTTTACAATGACATATATACCTGTTACTGACGGTTACAGTCTCGTAAGACACCTTTCACCTGCTACTGTGATACACGCTATAGTCCTTGTACTATAACACGCACTACAACACAACACCTAGTACAGTCATTGCTATCCTATTTCAATTTCTTATTTACTACCGGCAGTTGCTAGTGGGCTCAAACAGTTAATAACTGTCATATCTATTTTCATTTACATAGGCCTAGTTAACAAAAAAAGTAATTTTTTTCTTCCTCAATTTCCTTCTTGATTTTAGTGTGTGTCAACAAACAGAGTGTTATTATGACATAATTACTTCTTATAACTTTTTTGTCATTCTTTCATTTTCTTTAACAGCTCTATTAAAACAGAAAATTACTTTCTTTTCCATAGATTAAGTGCCTCAGTACAAAATATATATGCAATACTTTTCATGAAACTTTTTGCACACATAATTATGATTCATAGAAACATGCACCTAAAGCCCCATAGGGATTTCTAAAAAATGGATTTCACTGAAGATGACATATATACACCTCTTGGCTGTCAAACAGTTCAAGAACAAATATCAATACATATAAGGCCATTATTTTTATATTTTTCGGTTTACTGACCCCCCGACCCTGTATTTTGGAAAATGAAAAAAAAAAAAATTTTTCAGGAAAAAAAAATTCTGAACACCGATTTTACGGAAAATGTACCATATGAACGGCTCATTTTCCTTGGTTTCTTCACAGTAAAGACTGAATACATTATTGAAATATTCATATATACAGTATTCAGGAATAAATAGAAATAAGAAGACTTTTCGATGTTTTTTTGTTTTTTTTCAAGATTTTTTGTTTTTTTCCCTCCTCCTACCCTACCTTTAAAAAAATCAGTAAACCAAAATATAAAAAAAAAATGGCCTAAGGTGTTTATAATTTTTAAAATTGTATATTAAATTTTTTTATCATATTTAAAATAGCTTCAGTGAATTAAAGATAAATATTTGAGTACAACAGGTCTGCCAGACTATGAAATTTCAGGTACTATTCAAAGGTCAAAGGTTGTTGAACAAAACACTTCAGAATTTACTTCAATCAAACTGATTCTACAATCTCTCAATACAAAAGGTCAAGGTCATAATTATGAAGGTCTTTTAAAAGCATATAGATTAATTTTATGAATATCTTAGAAATATCCAAATTTCCAGCCCAACTGGTCAAAGTCAAACATCACCTTGTGCTTATTTTATGCAATTCCAAAATAAGCTACTTAATCCATTACTCAGTGAAGAAGAAGAAAAATAATATATGTAGGGCGAATATTTTTCAATTAATTTCCATTCATCTTTCTTTGTTATGTAAATGTGTCCCTCTTCAGTATATCTATTATAAATCAACTTGAGTCATGGTCCATTTAAATAGACATGAAATAAAACCATTTCAAAATCAAATAAATCTTTTTTGGGGGCAATTCTTTTTAACTTGACTTAATTGAAAGTTAAAGATTCCCATTGGTATGCAAATCAACATCTTCAGAAAATCATTTGTTAAATGTTGGTAACTTTTTCCCATAGGAATATGTGACTGTGCTTTGTCCATGTTTCTACCTATCTGTATCTATTTGAGTTGATTTATTGTGGGTTCCTGCACATTATGACCTGAAGACCAACTCACCTGAGGCTTAGTAGGGGATAGGACAAAATACAGAAAGCATCCCATTCCAAGGGCACTCTTGGTTCTTTTTCAAACTCAGTTTAAAGCATCAATATAATCGAACTAATTGAGTTTAACATTTTTTCTGAAAGACAATAGTTAAGGAGCAGGGGATCAAACTTGTGACTCCTTCAGATTAAAAGTCCTGTCCATTATCACTTAAGACCAATAATCAGTCCCTAGCCAAGTTTCTATTAACACTAATAGGCATACGTACTAGGGTATCTTGATGGTATTAGGAATGCAGTTCTGTTCTGCCCAGGTTCAAATCCTGACCAATACATGAAACAATACCCTTAAAAACAAGTATAACCTTGAACAGAGAAGCTTACATTACAGTTTTAAACCAAATGTACAATAGGAAAATTTTCGACAGGCTCAAATATTAACTTAATTAATATATTATTTATGAATTAGCTCTGAACTGAAGAAAAGAAAATATAAGAAAACCTCGACATTATCTGATATTTTGTTTCAAACTTTTGTCATATAGATTTATTGTCAAAAATGCAATGTAAGAGATAATAAATAACCTTGCATCACACCTTTTACAATGGTTTTGGCATCTTTTATACAGAATTTATATCCATTTTTCATAAATGTAACATAATATTACACAAGCTTACAAATCATTACCTTTGTAATTTAAATCCATGAAATTTTATAAAACTGTTTTCATTAATGCTTTTGAAAACTATATTTCACAATTATTTTTTGGTGGATTATAATCCCCAGGAAAATCACATTATAAAAATATGGTTTATGAAATCCAATTCCACATTGGAGAGTTGGTTGACAGTTGAGGTTAACCAATGAATCTATATCCGTTTTCTCTGATACCATTTCCAAATATTAGCTTAAAATTTTTACCTAAATGTAAATACACTTTCTTCACAGGTGTTTGCCAGGAAGGCCCTTACAGAACTAGTACAAAGGAAAGGTAATGAAATTTAATCAGTGTGTATAAATATTTTCATACATTTCAGTGAGGAAATCAAAAATAACAAGTAATTTTCTTTCACTTAAGGAATCCAACCTAAATGGTGGTATTTTCATAAAGTAACTGCATGCAAATAAGTGTTATGTAAGGACGTATGATGGAGTGAATGCAAAAAAAAGCTACCTGCTTCTTTATTTTGTAACATTTAGAACTTCCTGGCATTCATCTGTCAATATATAAGAAGAATAAACTTAATTAAAAAGGAAAATAATTTGAATGAAGAAATCTCAAGAATGCCACTCTTAAAAAAAAGTTCACCTTTACTGTTTACAAATACTTGATAGTACTGAAACATTCACCTATAAACTATTCACACTCACCAGGATGACTTAAGATGAATGAGAAATGTATATTTCAATCAGACAAGTTGTATCTGATAGTCAAAATGCAGACTGGACTGACCGCCTGCCCAACTGACCAGTTGACAGACTAACAAACTTAGGTATTAAATAATGGTGAACACAACTAGAAGTACATTCTATGGACAAAAACTCAAATTAAGCTGTCAATGCAATAAATTTTCATCAACTTCAGATCTCATGAACTTTCGAAACATGTAAGGGTTCCACAAAGTAATGATTAAACTGTTACCTTTTACATGTACAATGGAAGCCTCTGCATTCCATCAACAGTTACTCTAAAATTCTTGAAAAACAGCCATTAAATGAATTGCGAATTTCAAAAAAAAAATATCGGAGAAGAAAGATTAAAAACATGAAAATGTGACTTTTAGTGCTACAAAGCTTTTAAATAAACTGTCATTCATTGCTAAAGTGATCTTAAATAGAACATGATGCACTTAAGTTAACCGCAAAGTCCTTACAATTGGGTTAAACATACCTTGGCAATGTGCCGTATGTATCTTTTTTTTACAATATGTATTGGTGCTCCAATTATAAACAAGATAAAACTATTTTCAAATCTTCTCACCTGAATCTATTCCTAATCCTGTTGCAGTCCTTTGGAGCGTTAAATTTTTAATAAGATTGTGCAAGTGATATCAGAGACGTAATATAATGCAATCAATCGGCACAGCCGCTTGATATCAAATATTCAACATCGTGCAATAGTCAAGATTGAAAAAAATCAATCATTTAAAGCAGTCAATCAATTCCCAAAACAATGGCCAATCATACATTCCAACTGACGATCATTTATAATTATGTTATTAAAGCCACCACACGACAATCAATCACTTCTTCGGTGTCTGAAACTATATTCAATGATGTATATTGTAAAGACCATCGTTACTTTTACCTATAGCTAGCACTGCTTTTAAAAACCCCTGGTCTGAAACTCCTTTCAAAGAATATGATTAAATTTCAAGAAAAAAAAATAAATTGGTCTAACTGATACAATAACATCTATAACATTTAAAGTCACCAGTAATGGCCTGATTTTTTAGTGTTGAAACACAGTTAATGACCATAACTTCCTTTTTTTACCTTATCACACTCTGAGCTCACTTAAACAGCCTAAAATTTCACTGTAATAATCATCACAACGAAACAAAATACATTGTAACAACACAATTGTCCCGGCGTTTATCAAAGCATTAACATGACTTTGTGACTAAGAACAGGAAACCCTTCCCACACTTGGTATAAACAAATTGGACAAAAACAATGATAATCTAATGCCCTTTTATAGCTGTAAAGTTTCATCAAGTTCGTCAGCCCAACCGTGTAATTTTTTTGATAAGACAAAGTAGCTGATGGTTATTTTGAGGCTTTTTATGGTTTTGGTAATTGCATCGTGACAAAAAACACTTTACTGCAGGAACGCTACCAAAGGTTGAAATGTTGGTTAGCGCCCTTTATTCATATGTCATTTTAATTGTAACACAATCGACCAAAAAAATCAAGAGGTTGTTTAATTCAATTTCTTTTTGCATATCTGTTATCATTATCGGTATCTTTTATCTAAATAGGTGCACATCAAAATGTACTTAAAACAGATATGAATGCATTGGATTCTAAACTGAAAAGTAAATTTCAAGTTGTTCTCATAAAATGCAAGTAAAATAAAAAAACCTGTACTGAAGTCTTAGCATTAGATACTCTTGATCAGGTGAATTGAGTTGAACAGGTTCTCTGCTCAACTTTGAAGGTTTCGAAAATTTAAAAAATAGTCATTTTTTAATTTTTAACATTTACACTTTGATTCTAAGGAAGGTTTGAGTTTACACATTAAGATTCTGTCTGAAAATTAAGAATGAAAGATAAAGTGTTAAATTCAGGTCAGGTGATTAGGATGACCAAACTTTGAGAGATGCCGAGTTACTTCTTCTACTATAAATCAAATAATCTCATCTCCTATTTCAGTTCTGTTGGTGAACTCCAGCTGAATTTGTGAAAACGAAAACAATGTAAGTTTAGTGTAAATTATGTTGTAAATACATTATGAAAACCACCAATTGTTCCCTTTGCTTAACGTTATCACAGTGACACCGAGTTGCATACCATATATTGGTATGATTTAGGCTTTTACCTTCCCTGCACTCTGTCATATCACTGACTCTCAACAAAAATTGCCCCTGTAGCAATATGGAGACATGTTGAAACCTCTTTTCTGCACAGTCTACTCAATTATTTAAACAAATCACATTTTTTTTGTTTCTTTTTTTTTGTGATTTCATCGACCTAATAATTATCATCTACAAGGTTATATTCTCTCAAGATAAATTCTGGAGATTACCAAGTTAATAGGAATGAATTCTTATTATTTTCTCTACATGTACATAATCTGAACAATCTGTACTTACCACAGGCCATTTTCTACCATCATAAACACTCAAAGCCTTCCCTGGACCCATTTTTGTTGAACTGGACCTGAAAAACATTGACTTAATCATAAGTAAGACTTAAGTCAGATAATTGAAAGCAAAATTTTAAGTAACTGTCTTTAAATTTGCTTTGTAAATGTTGCAATGATATTATCGTAAGTGTTTAAACTAACATATTTTCCAATTACCTTACTGGTACATTCTATTTCTGAGCTCATACGAGGCATATCTGCACCTAGGACGGACCAAATTGTAGTAACTGAAAAAGTTGCCAACAGATTTCAAGGGATACAAATCTGGTCTCATTTACAACTATGCCACCTGCTGATTAAGCAATAGTCAAATGTTTTCTCTTTTTTTTAAAAAAAGCATTTGAGTTAAGTCTACAGACAATTCTAAGATAAACTGTTTATGATTTCTGCAGCTTTAAATGAAAAGTTTTGCAATACAAAATTTTTAGCCTGAATATGATGAAAGTTCTTTTCAATCGTTGTTGATCTTAAGACAACATTCACAATTTAAAATGTACCCATACCTGTAGTAACTCATGATTTCTTCCCCTTTAAATTCTATCCATAGTGAAACTTCATATTATAAAGGATACATACATTTTCTTAAATATTTGAAAAAGAAAGATTTCTTTATCTTAGTTTTCCTGACAATTGATTTTATCCACACAACAATAACTGGACCTTATACACCACAAAATATAATCCATTTGATCTTCAAACATTATACTCAAAATTATCATATAAATTAATTTCCACTTAGCTGAACAAAACCCCACAAAATTTAGAACAAACAAAAATAACAAACAACTATTTTCACAGCTCACTCAATAGTAAAAATAATCAAATTTGGGCCAAAAATTGTTGGAAATTCGAGACTGGTTTTATAACTTGTGCATGTATCGAAAATCATTTTTTACAATGAAATCAGTGGAGTGAAATTTCTAAAAGGGTAGGCGGAATTTGAACTTTTCATGATTGAAACTATTTTCTGTTACTTTTTTTTGCACAATGACTGAATATCAATACAATCAAGAATGTATTTCTAATTACTTTTAAAATCCTTTTAAAAACTTTGGCAAAGTGATTCATTAGTCCGAAAGAACAATTTAATTGGTTCTACATAATATCAAGAGTTAATTAACCTTTCACATGCTACATCCAGTAAAAATGACCTACAACGCTGAGAATAAAATTGATTTTGGACATGAAATCATTTGATTCTGAACCATTTGCATTAAACCATGGTCACTACATTGGTCAGAGCGAGGAAAAATCTGTTTGATTTTACCATAAATCCTCTATCTATATATCTGCGCATATCTATTTTCGCTAACAGTTGCCCATGTGACAGACACCCCCTTCAGTTTTATATATTGTGGGGGATAGTGTAAGATACAGATAGCATCCCATTCCAGAGACATCCTTGGTCCTTTTCCATGCTCAGTGTAAAGCACTGATACACTGGATCTTGGTTTAACGTCTCATCCAAAAGACAATTAGAAATGTTAGTGGCGGAGTGGGGTAATGATCTCATAACCCCTGGGTTACCAGTGTTACCACTGGACCACTGATCCACTCCTGAAACATTGTGTACTACAGGTCATTTTTATATACCATGCATGTACTATGTTTTATGGTCAAGATGATATGAACAAAAACAAACAAACAAAACACTGAGTAACTCATCATTATTTTCACCTTTCCTTAACAAGTTCTGCTTAGTTTGCTTTAACTAAATCAGTTATTAAGTATGATTTTACTGACACCTGTTTAATTGTAAGCATTAGTCTTATTATATTTCGTTTTAATTAGCAATTAAGATATTGCCTCATAAACTCTAATGATGCTTATACAACATGCAAAAAATTATAATAAATGTAAAGACAACATGCATTTGCTATGTTTAATTCTTTCAGATTTGCTACGCACAGTTTGGGTGGTCAACTCAGTCCAAACATGTAAATGAAGTGGTATAATTATGCAAAGAATCTGACCAGCTTGGTGGTCAATCATCACTTTATGTTTACCTTATGATATCTATCATTTATGAAATTTATTCTCATGGTATAATGTTCACCAGAGGCTTTGCTTAAAGCTAATGGCTTTTCCATTATATTCCCTGGTAGAGCAACATTGTAAGCCTTGAGATTTGTAATATCTTTAATCATTACTTCAAACAGAGTATTTTCATTACATACAAAGGTACGTGAACTAGCCTCAAGGGTGGATCAGTGGTCTCATAGTAATGCACAGACCTTGTACCCCAGGAGTTGACAGTTTGATACCCTGCTCCTTCACTAACATTTCTAATAATTACTGTGTTTTAAATGAGTGTTACAGATCCCATTTCACTTACATAGACAAAATATTTTAAAATAACATTTTACATATCTGCTATTGACCATCTACTTTGAAACAGATCTTGGACATACATGTCTGTGAAAACATTTAGATCTGCCCAGGGTCTGGTGACAACACACAAGGACATTTCTCATTTTGCATTTAGCTGATGTATCATCAAGTTAAACTGTTGGTTTTCCCTACAGGACGGTAGATATGGGTTTGTATTTCACTGATTGAATTAGAAGCACAGTCATCACTCAGGGATGGATCCAGGATTTCAGGTTAGTGGGGGGTGAATTTGGGTCCTTTTTCTACAGTGTCACAGTGCATGATAACTATACGCACACTATGGAAAATGCAAGCTGCAAGACAGAAAGGACAGATCAGAGCTATTATTACAACAGAGTCAGTGAGCATCGGAAATGAATAATATTTCATTTTCATTATGTCTACAATAATACCTATGGTCTGGGAATTTTACAGGGGCACACACAGGTGCGCTCTAGATCCATAAGTGCATAATTATGTAAATCCTATTATCTTAGTAAAATTTATCTTTGTAAGTGAATTTTGGCCTTTAAACCGAGGTTTCTTAGTTAGCACTACACACTCGGAGCATGTGAAAGTACCTAGAGTGTCTCTGGAAGGTAATCACTATGCCATATGTCACATAAGTTAAACCAAACTCTTCAGGTGTTGAAGGTCATATGAAACAGAAACTGAAAATAAATAATCTTAAACAGATAGATAGAAACTGAAGATAAATTAACTCAAATAGATAGATACAGCAGTTTGCACTTGACAGAGGACTCCTAGAACAAAATGTACTGGTATGTCAGTATGAACAGGTGTCCCAATGAGTCTTAGAAACTGGCTCTTTAAACTTTACAGTTATAATTTCATTTTACATGTGTTTTTATCTTTTTACATGCATTAGATCTGAGGGTGTGACAGCTACTTTGTCAAAATCACCAAATCTTCAAAGCTATATTTTTACTTTGTAAATGTGGGTAAAATGTACACAAGGATTTTTTTATTTTATTTTTTATTTGTTCATAAACAGATTTAAAAATGTGTACATTACAGCATTGCCTTATTCAGTGCAATAACTGATGCATCTTTCATTCAAGAAAATTTAACTCCTTTCAATTTTGCTGTCAAAGTGAATAACCCTATCATTTGACAAAATCAAGATACTGATCTATTACACTAGTATCATTGTATGTTTCGCAAAATGTTTTTTCACTTAAAAATCACTTACATCAATGCCCTGGGGATAAGGGAACTTGTTAAAATAACAGGGTTGGACAAGAGGTTATTGTGTGTCCCCTTTATAATTACATCATCAAACATGCTTTCATTGACCTGGGTTAATGGACCCCTAAGTTCAAAGAGTTTTCTATCTGTATCAAGCGTGATTTTCAATGGTGTTTTACAAATCATGAAAATAAATGTTACCAAATATTGTTCAACATTAAATTTCAGGGATGACATAATTGTATGTCTGAACTGTGTGATGTAGGCAGTGCTTTAGTCCTTTCTTGATGTAGAAGGTTGATTTTCAAAATTCCAAATGATAAATAAAATAAAATTTCACTGCAGTGCTTCCTCCTGTTTTTAACAAATTACCAAATGAAAAAGTTTCCATTTGGTTTTGTTTAGTCTAAGGTCAATGCACTCTTACACGTACAATCACATCAAACTGGCTGTTATTTAACTATATTTTCAGGAAATGACCATTACTAGAATGACATCTTCAATAAGTAACTGATGGGTTTTGGTACATCCAGCTCAAACCCACCGCCTTCAATCAGTCTGAGTTTTAGCAATTACTAGCCAGTGACCTTTAAACCACTATGACCAAGCAGGTAGGTGAAGATGTTCCCTTTCTATCCTCCACCTTTCATGAACTAACTAGACAAACCAGGAAATTTATTTGATATACGGCATCTGACTATACAGGGGTACTGGTTTTCCAGTAGCACATTCCAAGCAATATTTGGTTTAAAATGTTCATAAATTTACTTATTTCACAAAAGTGTCATACTTTGTTACTGAAACCTTTCAAATAGATAAAAATCCAACAAATAAAAATGCACGTTGCAATTATCTTCAGCAAATATTGATGAAATGTATCGTTTTACTTACAAATCCATTACAATAAGCAATAAATGACAAATGCACTTAGCATCAGAGCTGAACAAAAGAATAACAACAAACAGTATTACTTTTAACCAAAGGTAAAAAGATAAATTAAAGTCACCTGCACACATATTAAAGAACTGTAATAAAAGGTTTACAATCCTCTTTGATTTTCCACAGGTGTGAGGGGTGTTTCTTGCCACTTTTACAGTCCTCACAACTTAAAAGTGAACATCTATCACCTTAAAATGTGACTGATGTCATTATTTCTCTCTGCTGATGTTAAATCAATGACACACTATTAGCTTGATGTGATGAAACCTATCTGTGTTAATTTATCTGTGGCACTGGTGATAATATGTCACCATTTTCCCCATTCGGAACACCTCCGGCGACTTCAGTAAGTCACCTCGGAAATAATGTGGTAGGCGCCATATTGGACTATTTTATAATACTGGTGGTGTCTGCTAGATTGAAAACATTTCTTAAAGCCTCTACATGTTTATACTATAACATGTTTATACTATAAATTAACATTTATTTTCATTTTTTTCTAAAGCATAAGACAAACACTGCTTGAGTTCTGCCATGTTTGTTTATATTTTTATTAAAGCCGGGGCGAATTACCATTTGGTGTATTCATACACTTACATATGAGGTCTTTTATACGAAGTTGTCGGAAAAGGCCGAGTTATGATTGCATTTTCCCCTGAAGAGTTTCCTTTTTGTAGGTTGTGGTAGACAGTTCAAGACACACAAAGAATCTAGTTCCTGGTTCGTTAACATGCTTAGTATAAACCAATAAATTGGAACTCAGTTAAACATCTCATCTAAAACAAGTCCTGCACATTACCACTAGATCACTACTCTGCTCCTGAATGGCTGACACAGTGGTCAAACACTAATAGCATTGCACTCCCAATCTAGTGATTGCTTGTTCATATATATGAGGAGCAAGTGTCCAGTAACTATCCACAATTCACACTTTGGAAGTTAGTACTGGTTTGAAGTCAGGAAGAAGTCACTGAGCGGGATTAGTGTACTTTCTAATAACAATGTTTTCGAATTGATGTAGAATAAATGTAAAGAGATTTAAACTAAAATTCACCTTAATCACTTAATTTTGGGAAAACACTCCTAATGGATTCAATCATAGTGGTATATATTCATTCACAGTTTTTAGTGTACTGAGGTACGGCTTAGGTTTCGAAGAATGCATCTTCTGCTCCAGATGGTTTAACTGAAAACCTTCGGACTGGAGACAATGTAATAACGTTCTGTTATTTGTCCATTATTTGTCATGAAGACATCGAATTTGTTGCTCCTTTGACATACTAACCTTTAAAATTTATGGCCATTTCCACCACTTTTATCTACAAAACTGAATTAGAGTACTGTAGGAATTTCACACCATCTAAATTGCTGGTCAACAAAGTCAGTCCATTTATACAAAATTTCCATTGTACTTCTGACACGCAAAGTGATAAAGGGGCAAAACAAAAATGGCCTAAAAGCATTTTTAAGTTGTTAGCATCAAACAATGACCACATGTGGTTAAACAACAAAACATCAGGTAAGTGACTATGTGGGTGTAATCGTTTCTTGTATTGATGTTCATTATCTCTAACATATAGTCTCATATTTCTGGCTCTTAACAATTATTGCATTAAAATGAACAAACACCTACCTGAAAATTCATTATATGTATGAAAAATTAATATCACAATAAAAAGGAGACACTGGAAGTGACATTAAAAAGGTTGATATTTAATGTTTCACCCAAAATAGCTGTTAATGTGATTTTTTCTTTGAAAACCAGAATTAACTGCCAGTTTGCAAAATCACACTTTTTGTCGAAATCTTTTTCTTCCTATTTTCATAACACTGAATTTATATGCACAAGTCAACCTTCCACAGCTGATAACAAACAAATTAGATAGATAAGATGTAAATGAAAATCTACTGTATATGACAGAAACAAAAATTTGATAGACCATAGATGATCAATGACAATACATCTGTGTATATGTATGTAGATGTATTATTTGCTAATTATCACTAATTAGGTTATCTAAGAGGACATATTACAGAAGACAGTTGTAACAAATACCAACATCCTAAGCAAGCGTACATATATATGATATGAACAGCCAAAATCTGTTGTTTTTTCTAGCTTATTACTATCACACCATTGTGTTGCTTCAGTAATCCATCATAGGCACAGGCCTATACATTTTTTTTCCTTATCTGTACTTATCCATACCTGCCATACGTCCCGGATCGTCCGGGATTGTCCCGGAAATCGAGGGCCCGTCCCGGAGTCCCGGAAAGACACCCAATGTCCCGGAAAACATGAAAAACGCGCATACCTTTGATCAGGCCAGTCAAATTTTTGACACGCCGCTAATTCTTTAATTATTCGTTATGATAATATGTTCCAATTCGGTGAATACACCGCGTGTCATCGATAACCAATTAACAAATGACCGCTATCGGCTATCCATTTATTGACTTGCGGTGCATCAATTAATTTGTAAGATATCTGCCCCTTTCAAAGACTGTCGCCACGGTAATTGGTGTTTATAGAGATGCTACTTAAAATTAAATTTAATGGAAACGCGCATAAAACTCGTGGGGAATATTGTAATGTTCGATCAAATCGTGCCGATTCTTGTAATACGAAGACGTCATCAAACGCCCGTGATTCAACTTGAATTTGAGTTTATGATGTTAATTAATTAATGGTACACAGTTTTTTTTTAATCTTATACAATTAGTAATTGTGACAAAAAATTCTACTCGTCCTGCATCACCACCACCAGTTCTGGAGACCTAGGAGAAAAAAGATCAACGGTACTGTGCGGTTTACTGAATTAAACAAGAGGGCAATGATGGCCCTGGATCGCTCACCTGAGTACTTTGGCTGTAGGTTTGCTGTTAAGCAGTATTTCATTTTTTAATTGAAAATATGTAAGTGCCTACAAACCAAATATGTAAAATATCAGTCAATAAATAAAGGCTCTATGACAGAAAGTAGAAATATCTATCATAAGCTATGGTGACCTTGACCTTGACCCAGTGACCTCAAACCCTACCCATAGGTAGACGTCCATGCAAGGAACCTATATACTAAATATCAAAGATATTGGTCTATAAATGAAGGCTCTATGAGATACAGTAGATAAATCTATTTTTAGCCTCCGTGACCTTTAACCTAATCTAATAATTTTAAAAAGCTTGATAAAGCTTGCTTCATGCCAAATTATAAAATTCTAGGCCTTGTGGTTTTAGACAAGAAGATTTTTAAAGATTTTCTTCTATACTGCTATTTAAAACTTGTGACCCCTCGGGCAGGGCCAATAGTGACCCCGGGGACATTTTTCAAACAAACTAGGTAGAGGTTCACTAGACAATGCTGCATACCTAATATCTAAGCTGAAGGCATTGAGGTTTCCAGTAAGAAGATTTTTAAAGATTGCCTTTTTTACATATTAAGGGCCCCTGGGGCAGGGCCAATTTTGACTCCGGGGCCAACATATAAACAATACTGGTAAAGGTTCTCAACACAATACTCCAGACTAAATATCTAAGGTCTAGTCCTATTAGTTTGGAGAAAAATGATTTTTCATGTTTTTCCTATATAA